>VZRU01017671.1:63256-145252 GCA_013398155.1 Pedionomus torquatus | reverse complement strand
GGGGGGGGATCAGCAGCCTTGGAAAGGGAGAATGCATCTTGTAGAAGCTCAGAGCCTGACAGCACTTCTGAATGTCACTCTGAGACCCAGCCCTGTCCTAACATGTATGAAGAATGGTTATTTCCCTAATAAGTGTGTCCCTGCCTGTAATCTTCAGTCTCTTGGCAGGCAACAGCACTGGAGAAGCCAAGGACCAAGTGATGGCAGCATCTAAGACATGACCTAAGTACCTAAGGTACCTAAGACATGGTGGACTGGGTCAAGAGGAATCTACTCTCTAAGGGCACCTTTCCAGCGTACAACCCCTTAGAGCAGCAGCAGTGAGATGTGGCACCCTGTGCAGAGCACAGAACATAGTCAAGCTTGGGCAGTGGCTCTTGTCCTGCCCCAGGGGATGCTGCTCTGCTCTGGACCAGTCCATGTTTTCCCATGGCTTTCTGTAAGGAATAAACATGTCAGATTGTGTGTTTTACACTGAATATTGGCACTTAGAGAAGGCTGAGTAGAAGCAGGGAACTCACTGCCCAAGACTGTGCTCTTGGCTGCTCAGGCAAGGAGCTTCCGTGATGCTGCCAGTGCACTGGGAGCCCCTGCATTGCTAAGCCTCCCCCTCAGCTACCACCCTGAGACAGCCACTGGGTGTTTCATAGTCCAACATCCTCTGTTAAAACTTCCCCTGCATGAGTAACAGTGAGGTCCTGCCTCCCCTCTCCCCCAAAGGGAAGGACCACACGGGAGGAGGGCACTATTGCCCTGAAACATGGGATGGGAGCACTTCAGGGCAGGGACCATTTGCAGTTTGGTGACTGTTGCATCAGCCTTTACTGTGCTCCCCCAATGCTCCTTGCAATAATTGGCATTAAAAACACATTTCGTCTCAGGGCTGCCACCAGATCTCTAGTCTCTCTACTCTGTCATCCTTGAAAGGGTGGATAGTTGACAGCTTAGGGGAAGCCCCCTGCATTTGGGGGTGAGGGCAGTGGGATGCTGGATGTGCCCCACAGCCCAGGGATGGTTGTCAGCCCCTGCTGCCTGTCCCCCAGTGTGCCCAGCACCGCACCGCTGGCAGGAGCCAGAGCTCTGTCCTCTTGACCAAATTTGAAAAAGGAATTATTTATGTCTCCTGCATATTTCTGGGCTTGACTGCCAAAAATGGCAAGCAGCACTGGGGCACACTGATAGTGCGGTGGCTAGAGGAGCAGCCCTGGCAGGGGACAGGCAAACAGGCACCCACCAGCTGTTCCCCCCATCAAATCTCTGCTAATAGTGGGAGGGGGCAGGCAAGGGGAAGGAGGGATGTTGAATGTTTGGGAGGGTGGGGGGAATGAGCTGCTCAGAAATTACTGAAGGATTCAGTGCAGAGTCTCTTTTTCCCTGAAGTGCTTCTTAAAAAAAAAAAAAAAATCATCTTTTTTTAGCGTTCTGTAATGGATAAAAATAGCTAATATGTTATAAGAGAGACAGAGGCGTGCCTGCCCAAAGAATTACTGTCCTGGTTTGTGTCCTGCAATGTTTGATTGCAACAGCTCTGTCAGATGTCTGTTGAGGGGAGGAAGAGTTAAAAAGAGGGTTTCAAAACACTGCAGTTATTAGTGGTGCTGGTCCCTTGAGAAAAGAGCAGAAAAGTTTCTGGAGAGAAATGGGATAATATTTACTTTAAAATGGGGGTGTGCTACGTGCTTTCAAGTAAGCAGGAAGCTGTGGGGCAGCAAAATGGGAGCTGGGACTGTGCTCCCACCAGACACGAACAGCCCTGGGCTTTGGAGAAGTTCTGATCTTGTTCAGGGTTTTGTTAGGGTTTTTTGCTAGGTTTCCTGTGCCCCAGGAAAAACAGGTGAACAGTTGAAGCCATGTAACATAGATAAAAACTCTAGTTTTGTTCAGAAATCTGTCAGCAGTACCACAATATTTCAGTCGTGTTCAAATTAAGATGCTTTGTGGGCCGTGTTAATTTTGTCTGAATTTCCCACTGGAACAGCCCAAATGACTGATGGTCTTGTTTTTGTTTAATTTCGTGTTAAATACAGATATTATATTTAACTATAATTTTCTTATTATAGTTAATATTCACATCATGCATATCAATCTTGTTAAAGCACAGCGTTTCAGTGAGCCAACTTTTTCTTGAACTTCATTCCACAAGAAATTTCAAGATTTGGGGCTTTTTTTTTTTTTTTTTTTTTTTTCTTTCAAGGCAGAAGGGGTTTATTATCTAAACCTGTAATAACCAGGACTTCCTGCAGCTGGCAATTCTGGTCCCTGCCCACGTGGTTCGATCGGTCCCCAGCTGCAGCCGTGCCCCTGTTGGTTTGCCGGGGCTGTTTTGGCAGCCCTGGTGCTGGGTATTATCCGAGCTTGTGGCTCGGTGGGTTCCCATCTAATCACACCAAGCTGCGTGGCAGTGTGCTGTCAGGGCAGTTATTGCCAGCATAGGGATGTGTGTGGCTCGGTCCCCCAGCTCTGGATGTCTACCCTCAAACTTGGGACGTAGCTGTTGATAAAGTCACATCATCAAACGCCCATGAAACCACATGAAAAATGTACAGGTGGATGCTTCCCTGCTCAGACCACAGGTTGCATTCATGATTGTGAACTTTATCTTTTCCCTTTTTCTATAAGTAGGAGTAGAAAACGCCATCCCCTGAAATACTGCTGAGCCTCAGGATGCAGTGCACAGTGCAGCCCTACGAGTGGATTTACTAATAACCTCCTAATGAGGGAAAATGACATTAGGCAGTCTTTGGCTGGTGCTTCCTTTGGATAATATAATCCAAGTGTGCAGGCTGTCAGCCTGCAGTCTAACCCCACTGCCACAAGAGGAGGGATTCATCGGATATATTGGCATTTATCTCCTAATAAAATTTGTCAACATCCAGAGTTTCTAAGGGCTCATGCTGCAGAGCCTCAGTGCTGAAACCTGCCGTAGCAGGAGCATTAACCACACAGCAGGAGTGCAAGGCACAGCCTGATCCTGCACCTGGGCAGGGAGCGGTCCCACCAGGGATGCTTGCTGGCTTTGCTCTGAATCTGTTCATTCAGAGATAAAAATTCTGTTAATTGCCACAGCCCCAGAGTGCAGGCAAAAGTGAGTGCCACTGAGGCATCATCTTTGCTGGGCTGACAATAATAATAAAGTAGTAGTTATCTGAGGGGGTTAAAAAGCAAGTGCAGCCACAGGAGACCTTCAGCAGCGGGGGAAGGCAGGGCAAGGTGACACCTCCATCCCTGGGCCCTGGCCATCAGTGTAGTTACTGCCTGTTGTCCCTGATGGAACTGGTTTATCTACAGAAATGCTGTTATCCCAGCTTGGGGGGTGGGATGACTGGTTTGCCAGTCAGTGCAACTGCTTTGCCAAGGCTATTGAGGAATCTGGTAACACACAGAAGGGCCAGAGGTCCCCCAGGTGCTGGGTCTTCCTCTCTGCTTCCTCAGGAATTGTAAAGGAGTAATTTTTAAATATAGAATATTCTTCTGTCTGAAAGCACAGCTTTGTTGGATTTGTTTTCATGAGGCATCAGTCAAGCTTCATGTTTGCACTCCTCTTTCTTCTTCACATGAGGATGAACCCTTTCTGCTGTGTTTTCAGAGGCGAGCGGTGTGAGGGCGTAGAGTGCTTATTCCCTTGGCTGCTTCAACACAGTGAAACAAACTGATTTGGCACCACTCTAAAAAAACCTTTCTGCATTTCTGTCTGTGGTAAATTGGAAAATGTAGTTTCCTCCTTCAAATTTGGATCAGAAGTTGTGTTTTTCTTAATCGGCCTCATTGCTCTAATGGCTGACTGCACATCTAATTTCTGGGTGCCCATCAGCACAGCATCTGGGCTTGAGAGTCAGAGACCTGTCTTAGATAACAGTGAACAACTGTAATTATTCTCCTTGGCTGGCACGAACCACCGAATGTACTTGCAGTGCTTCAGAAGCGTTACAAGATCAAAATCTGAATATCAACAAACCTGTCCCTGTCTGAAGGCAGCCTGGGAGATCAGCGGGGCATGGCCGCTTTGCCAGGGCTGAGCCTTTCACGTGTGTGATCTGAGCAGCAGGTTTGGCCTCAAACCAGCTGTCCCCATTCCCCAGGCTTTTTAGATGTGAAACAGAGAGGTTTTCGTCTCGAGAAGCAAAGGGAACATCCCGTGAGCAGCCTCCTGGCATGGCAAAAACCTGGTCTGCTCTGAAGAGAAGAAAGAAAAGCAATCTCCATTGAGTTTCCTCCATCCTGTCTGGGAAAAGCAGAGCATCTCCTAGTAGAGGCAGCGCCAGCTCTCCTCCTGGGGACATGGTGTGACACCTTTATTTTTATGTCCTGTTTTGATAGTAGTAATTTATCTGATGATCAGTTTTAACTTGCAGCCTGTTACTTTGTATTGTGGATTTCTGCCACTTTGCCTTATTTGGATTATGTCTCCTGTTAACATGTTATTGAGAACCATCTTTTCACTGTCAGCATTCAGTCTTGTAGCTGTTGCCTTTAGAGCAAAATTCTGCGGATTTATGCGTCCTTGCTAGAGTGCCTGAAAACAGCTCCATCTCTGTAAGTGATAAGGGAGCTGTAGAATTTCTTTGGAAAGAGGATTTGTTTGTTTAATTCTGGGGAGCACATATTTAACCATTACTTGACCCATTCAGTCTGGAACCTCTCCATCTGTGACTCCTTTTGCTTTGTTCCCAGAGATACATGCGGTTACATGGCCAGCATTCAGTGCAGCGTGTTTTAAGTCTTTCTTTCTCCCATAAGCTGTTCAGAACTCTTTTGCTTGAAAAATACAGTAGGACTGAATCAGTATTTGCTGCTCCCCACTGTGGAGGGAGATGCAGAATGGCTTTGCTAAGATCCTGCGCCTGCAGCCAGGTTGGGAGCAAGTGCCACATGCTCAGGATGGGACTTTTTGCTCTTTACCAGGGACTTCTGCTCATAACCAAGAAGGCAGCAGCCTTGTGGGGGAGCAGCCCCACAGAAGAAGGGAGGGATCCTGCCTGGCAGTGCAAAGGAAAGCATGGTCAGACGTCACTGCATGTCCCCAGTGTGAGCTGGGCATGACCAGCTGAAGCTGTTCACCAGCCTTCTGCTGGGATACCAGGGAGACAGGACTGCCTGAGCTGAGGCACAGTGGGTTTTCAGGCTGTTTCCACATCAGCTGCAGCACACATATACTCTCAAATCAGCCTCACGGTTAGCAGGCAAGAAATAATTCAATTTTTTGTGATCCGAGAGCTGAGGCATACCTCTGTGTCAGTAAGATGTTTCTTCAGTCACTCTTTGATGTCCGAGACCAGCTTGGTTATATACATCTGTACATGTCTTCTGCCTCCATAGTGCCCAGCTGTCCACAGATACCTGAGTAAAACAAACCGAGATGTTTAGCATCCTGCTAGATTCCAAAACTTTACTGTGTCCTGGAGTGCTTACTTTCTCATGCAGTTCTTTTGGCTTGATGGCTCCCTGTTCATTTCCCACCAGACCAGTGATGACCAACGTGGGGAAATGCTGAGCACCACTGTGCTCTTGGTGCTGCTTGTGGCCCAGTAGGAAATTGGTCCTGGATCTCTGCTCAGAGGTCTGCCTTGTGGTGCTGCTGCCTGAGGAGGCTCCAACCAGCAGGTCCTGGAGACCTGAACCCTTCCCAACATGCAGGCTTAGAAACTCAGCAAACAAGAAGAGGATGTAAATAGGGAAGGCAGACAGAAATCCCATCAAAACATAACCATGACAGACAAGCCAGGAGCAGCAGTGAGGCTTTATTTACATGCTAATCAAATCAATCCTGCTTTGTCAGCCACGTTATCTGGATTGAAAGAGGCTATAAATACACAGGAGCAGAAAGAAGCTTCAGAGAAGAACGCATCTAATTCTGATGACTTACTGCCGTTAATAGATGGATACGCACTCTGTAAAAGATCTGATGAAGAGTTTTTGCTCCTGTGATGCACAAAAGGTTATGCCTCCAAACCCCAGTCCAGACATCTGTAAAATGTCTCTTGTTATTTCCTTTCCCTGGCTGTTTGATACAGCCCTCTTGTGACAACCTGTGTCATCTTATGTCAGATACAACAGCTTGTGTTGTGTTGCTGCCGCTTGTTGCGTGAGTTTATCACTTGGTGTAACACAGCGTGCCCATGCACGGGAGCACATGACTTCATGGAAATGGAAATGCATTTCCCTACCCTCCCTCCTTCCCCCTTGAAACATTTTCATTGTCAGTCAGAGAAAAATTCAGAACTACAAAACTTTAGTAGGAAATGGGTTTTCCAGAAAAAATTCATTATAAAAAAAAATGCAAATATAATTGGGAGCATGGGAGGTAACCAGCTGCAACCATAAGACAGGAATTTTTTTTCAATGGATAAATTCAATTGGATAAAATTTAACTTCTTGGACAATTTTAGTATTTGAAAAAAGGTATTTTCCCATCAGGTTATATTTCTTGGTGGAAAACATCTCCATTCTTCTGCTATTGTATTTGTTTCTATCACATTGGCAGACTGAGAACAATGTAATGCCAGTCTTTGAAATGGGAATTTTGCCTTGCCTTTAATAAGACTCTAACTTTGATTTTGTGGAAAGCCGAGCTAAAAGGCAGGAGTGGATGCTGGTGCATAACACGGCATTTTTAAGATATTTGACAAAAGTTATTTAGGTTCTATATTCATTTGAGTAACAGGAGAAAGGCAGCAAATTGCTGCTTTTGTTGAGAACATATACTGTGATTCACTGGGTAGATGTCCTTTAGGGACAGAACAGTATGTGGTTGTTTAAGACCATAAAACTTAGAAATATGCATGGATGTCCCTGGCAGATAACTCCAGAACCTATTTCAGCTCACTTCTGTCTGCATAATTTTAGCAGCAAGTAGGTGAGTAATTTACTTTATAATCTATCGAACTATAGCAAAGCAAATACATTACGCTGTAGTGGTTGCGTACAAATGAACTAAGGACTTCAGAACAAGTTGTCTGGTCTCTTGGTCATGCTTTCTTTAAAGCCTCCCATGCCAAAACTGGGAGTACATTTCCTCCGTTTCATTTAAAAGAAGAAAAGACAGCATCAGGTCCTTGTGAATGCAGAAAAAGCCCTAAAGATACAAAATCTAAAGGTTAAAAAGCAGAAAGCGGATAAAAAGCCTGAAAAAACCCTGCATTTGTGCCAGTTTCATGATCTGAATGTTTAATGTTAGCAGTATCTCCCCCCACTCTGATGCCCCTAGACTTTGGCATATGTGTGGCTTTCTGTAACACCTAGCACATACACTGTCCTCTTCTTCACTGACTTCCACCATGTGTTTGGAGGGTGCTAGTACTGCTCATGCCCAGCTGGGGGAAACTGAGGCACTGGCTGGAGGGAGATCAGCCCACCACCCCCAGGAAAGCAATGCTGAAGTCAGGATATGAGTAGCACCCAGGCTCAGTCACTGTCCCGGGGACTCCTCCTGCACACTGAGTCTGGAGACAGGCACGGGTCACAGGCATCATGTTGGGTGTTGGCTTCACCAACGCCTTCCTGCCTTGCTCAGCCAATCATTGTGTTTCTGGCCAAGGGGCCAAGCACTTTTGAAAGATTTTGCACATGGTTTACAGGACTTGCAGACCCGTGAATTCTCCCTTTCCCTTATGGGTCCATAGACTAGAGAGCGGGAAGACACACACTGCAATTTTACCAAATCAAAGCCATGGGTAGGAGGACAAACAAAGTTTTCCACACAAATTTTACTCAGTTGAGTGTTTTTCATGCCCGTGTTTGTGGAATTAGATCCTCAGGTACCCATCAACTTTCTTCTGAGAGTGAAGGCTGCCCTGAGACATAGGCTGACCATCCTTTTCCCTGTATCTCTTTTGCAACAGGCTCAGCTTCCTGTAGTTCTTAACAGACATACTCTGAGCCCCTCCTCCGGCTCATCTGCTGAGACTTCTCTTCTTTCTCTAAATAAAAATAGGTCAGTTGTGAGTAATTCATTATGCGTTGATTTTACTATATATTGCCAGACATAAAAATCATACAGTTGTAGCAAATTCTAGTTTTGGACAAGTAATGGTTCCACTCCAGCTGTTACAGCTCTTCATATAAGATGCTCTTGAACATTTTTCCGAGTTATCAAATATTGTTCTTCCTGCAATGAATGAGCAGGTCAATGAAGTATCTCTTCTTTGGAAGAACTGAAAAGAGTATGACAAAAATATTAAGTGGTAGTAGAGATTTATGTCCTAAAGCTCTCTTCTAACTAAAAACCAGTCAAACTCCATATTTTTATTTGGATTAGGTGAATATTAGGGCTACCTTGAATCTTAAGTTTTAAGCGCAGCAGATCTAAGGTATGTATGCCTTAAATGTGAGATATTTTGAGCATTTAGAGGTGCAGTTGGGCACTGAACTGTGTCTTGGCTGTGGCCTGCATTAGAGCTCTTCATCCTCACCCTCCCTGGCTCCTCCAGCAAAAGACATTGACCCTGCAGTGACAACCTCTGCTGTGGTGCTGGTTCTGGGACCAGACACCAGAGGAGGTAAAGCCTCTCCCCCATCCACCTGCACACAGACGTTGCAGCCTCTGGCTCTCCAGGACCCAGTGCCTTGAGCCAGAATGAAGAATGAAGGATTGTGGTTACCCAGACTGTGAGAAGTCTGACTAAGCCTAGTTTTTGAGTGTTCTTCTTTTTTTCACATGTAGAGAATACAAGTGCAAACAAAATGGAATGCTGTCATTTATTTTTTTTCTATCTGTTTTTCCCTCTTAGTCTCTAGATTTAAAAAAATAGCCAATGCAACTTGGAAAATCCCATAGGCTCCATTAAAAATAAGAATCTGAATACAAGTGCCTGCTCTTTTATCTGATGGTGTGACATGGTAGGACACATTAGGTGGTGTTTCTGCTCTAGCCCTTTGCATGGCTTTGAAGCACTGTCGCTCCCAGGCTCCATAGTCTGTTCCGAGTACAAGTCGTGCACTCTGTGAATAGGATCAGAGTTTCCTTTCTGGACTGTTTAATGATCACAAGCAGATGAGAGAGACTCAAATCCAGCCCTGGGAACCAAAACATGTCCATTTTTTCTCTCCTCATCTCTTTCTTCACTTGTATGAACCACCTCCGCACCCAGAAGCATATTTGCAAAATCTATTTTCAGCCTCACAAAGCAACGTGATACATATTGGCTCACTTTTGCCCATTGAAAAGATGTTGATTGGTTAAAAATTACAGACCAAATCATACTGGAAGTAAACTGTAAGAGCTTTATAGCCATTCATTTATACCATCTATAGAGCTGATACTATTTTTACCACTAAATATTAGTATGTTCCACAATGCTTGGACTATGTTAATGCACATATGCAATTAGTGGGAATGCACAGGCAAAGGCACAGTTCTTCAACTGCAGTAATTAAATGCACATAAATTAGGTACCTTCTTGTGAAACAGGAGTGTTTGAAATGAAAGATTTTCACCTCTTTATTGGCAAATTCTCGGGTGGCTTTTTAGAGCTGGACAACAAACTGATATGCAACAGATCCATGTTTACTGGGGGCCTTAGGGGGGAAAAATTGTTGGGTTTGGTTCTGCAAAGTTCTGTTTTCTTTCAGTGCTGCTGCTGAGAGTTATCATTTGGAAACGTGGTGAGAATCCCCTTACGGCTGTTCTCCTGCACCCCGTGTGTGGTGAAGGATTGGTTTCCACCTTGCCCCACAACATTTCCACGGGAAGCAGTGGGGAGACTGAGCTCTCCATGAGGCTGAAGGATGTCCTGGGTGGGAAAGGGGAGGAGCAAGAGGAGGTGAGCTACACTCCTGGCGTGCCAGGGGCTTTCTCAGCTGAGTATGGACAGTGAGTGTGACTGTCCATAGCATTGCTGTCCTGCACAGCAGCCAGCAGCAGTGCAGAACTGGTGTTTTGCAGAGAACACATCCCATTTTACATGGAAAGCAGATGTTCTGTCCCCTTAGACACATGCAGATGCATTCAAGCAGCAGATTGTCAGATTTTTATATCACATTGTCAGACTGGAACATCTCATTTATGTTGTTCAGTAAAGGTCACTAGGAAAATAGGTTATAGCCTGTATTAGTCCAGCAGTAACTTCTTTATTCTGCTTTAAACATTTTGTTGCACATGCTTCTCCTTGGAGGACTTGGGTGCCTTCTAGATATTTGTTTGCTTGCTGGAAAACAGAATCGCTCCTTTCATACAGAGGCAATAATGCTTTAGGGTATAAATTATAGTCAATAAAAATGTGGCTGTAAAATATGCATCATGCTCATCCAGAGTCTGAGGAGCCCTGGTGTGAGCTTTAATGTTTATGGGCAAGACAGCTAAATTACAGGCTTTTTATCTCTTTTTCTTATCCTCTAACATAGAGTCTTGTAATACCATCTGATGTTAGTGTAACATTTTATGGTCTGTTGTTGTAGACAGTCCCACCAAGTTAAAATCTCTGGAGCACCAAAAATCAGCTTTGTTTTATTTTTGCTTACTTATTCTTAATATAACAAATGGAGTCCTGGGGACAATATAGCCAATACATCTGCTGTCAATGACTAGGTTGTGCAGTACAAACCAACAGTCCATCTGTTTGCTCATGTAAGATAGGCTGGCCAGCTGTTTGGAGATGCAGGCTACCCATCTCTAGTGGAGAGATGTACCAGGCAGAGTTTGGGCTTAATGGGAGGGTAATGGAGCAGGAAAAATTAAGGCTGCATTGTCAAAGAGCCTTTATTTGATGTGCTTTGTGGCTGTGGTTTGTGTATGGTGGTCTGTCCCATCCAACACTGGCAGCTGTACAGTCAGAGGGTGCTTGTGCCTCCCCTTGGGACCTTGCGGCTTTTGGCTATCTGCAGCTCTCCGTTCTCTTCTGGCTGTTAGCAGCAATGGAAATAACTTCTGTCTGCTCTGGCTGTTGGATTACCCATGTGAATATATAGAGGCTTCCTGATGCATCTCACTTGGTTGAATTAGTCTTTCACCTTGCTCAAAGTTGAGTGAGCAAAGCCGGTGGAGATGTTGTGTGAGGAACAGAAAAAGCCAGGGAAGGAGAGGTTGTCAGCCAAGGTGCTGACCTAAGAGACCCACGATCAAGGTTTGATTCAACAAACCTCTTACATAATTCTGCACAAAAATTCAATTGCCCTGTGCATCAGTTCCTTCATGTGTAAAACTCAGATGCTGTCACTGCTATTGCCTAACCTGAAAGATTGGACCACATCCGTAGATTATGCACGGCAAAAGGATGAACAGAGAACTGGCCTGTTCCTCTGTGTCTACCTTTCATCCTTCCAGACCAGATCAAAGTATTTAAAGAAAAACAGCCTCAGGATATGTATGTTTTAAAGAGGAAAAACAGAACAGTAAAGTTGTTCAGACACAGCAAATTGTGCTCGGTACACATTGTATTTTGGGAAGGACAGCTGAGCTGTGCTCAGGAAGGATGCTGAGCTAAAAGTCAAGTTCAAGAAACTTTGCTGCTATGCAACATTTAGTTCTTCCCATGTAGAAACCTGATAGATGTGAATAGGCTCTTTCTCCTGGTTACATAGGATTGAAAAGCACCACCATGCCTTTCCAATGTGTCCTGGCAGAGGCCTGTGGACTTGCTCAGAAGGTCAGTCATGCACAGAAATTCTTCATTTTGTTTCCTCAGGGCAACACAGGCAAATGATAGGGGTGAATTTTTGGAGAGGCTCTTGGACAGCGATTTCTGTTAGAGGACTCTAAAGAGGAGATAATTCTGGAGGAATGAAAAGTGATGTTCACCTCCAAGAGATTTTGGGCTGCTAATCAGGTTCTCTCTGCCAGTCTCAGTCTGAATCATTATGATAATAATATAGTAATAATAGTAATAAGCTGTGACCATCTGCAGGGGAGCATTAACCATTTATCCACTATCTTTATTAGTTCTACAAATTCATCATCTTGTCAAGAAAAGTCAAAAATATTCTCAGGTCATTAATTTCATGTTGAGATCATCATTCACCACTGTATTTTCTTTAAGGCCAGAGATTTTTGCCCAAAGTGGTCTTATGTGTCTGTTTTCCCATGAATTTTCATAGTTGTTAATGCCCAAGGGATAAGGCAGTGATCTGGAAAATAGCCAGCCCACATGTGATTTGTTCGCATGAAGATGCCACTGGCTTTCTGGTTCATTAAGGATAAAATAAAATTTAAGTCTGGTTTCAAAAAAAGGTCTGAGGCTTCTAGCTCCTATGCAAATGCCTAATAGCCCCTATCTACTGGTCAACTAGGAATTAAGTATCTAAACACTTTGTTGTTTCTTGGTGCACATATTTGATTGTGGCTCCCTGCAGGGTAGAGCAGAGCATGGTGAGGGACAGGCCAGGGCACCTTAATTTGGGGCACAGACAGCAGGTCATGCTAACCTTTTCATTCTATGGAAAACTTCGTAATCCTCCAAAAGACTAAAACATACGAGGCAGGATCTGGCTGTCTGATCTCCAATTATTTCAGTTGCTGCCTCTGAGGATTAACTCCTGTATTTCACTTTGTGCTGAGGCTGCTGTGAAAAGCTGGAACCTGGCTGAAGTCAGGCGTCATTTAGGAAGGGGTCAGGGGACAGTGCTGCTGAAACAGGGCATCCTGAACACCCCTTAGTCGCTGTGATTTCCACCTCCTCTCCCCAGCCATTTTTTCTTCTGCAAGAAAGGAATGAGGTCAGAAGGACCCTGGATATTTTCATTTTTTAGCAGGCCAAGAGGTCATTGCCCTTTCCATGCAAAGAAGGTTATGGGAGTTGCTGGCACAGAGTTATTTTGTAAAGCTTTTGACTAGAAATAGAAAACTCAGATAGACATGTTCTGACCCTGATCCTAGCATGCACACAAAACCACTCAGGTTTCCATTTCTGGCCCAGAAGAAAATGATGAGCCTTTTCTTTTCTTTGTAAAAATGCCTCTAACTCAGACTTTATCTAGAAGCTTTGCAAAACAAAGTCACTTTTCAGAGGTCAGTAAATTTCTGTTTGAGTTTGGGTAGAGAATAGATCCAGGAACTGTGTGTATCTTCTGGACAGGCATTTCTGGACTCAAGTGAGAAAACATTTAACTCCTTAGAATTAACTGATATTTTTGCTTTGAGTCTCCTGCTGTAGTCTTATTTTCAGTGTCATTGCTTAAAGAATGAATAATTGCTCAGAGAAGAAATTATTGTATCTGGGAAGACTTTGGAGAGAAGTTTTAGGGATTGAGTCTCAATGCTGTTCTTTGTGCAACCTCACAGTGGCTGGCTTGTGGAGGCCCTGTGACACTGTGATCACATCACTTAGTGGACATGATGTGGCTGTGGATGGAGGGATGCAGCTCGCTCCAGTGCAGCCTGGAGATCCTGAATCTTCCAGAACAGATTGAAAGAAAAAAAGGCTTTGTTTAATTGAAGACAGGAAAGGAAGCTTCTAGCCCATAATTGTTGCTCCATTTGTATTGTTTGCTTTAGACATTTAAAGCTTGTTAAACTCCCAGGAGAGGAATGTGATCAGTGACTTTGTCATCTTGTAATGTTTTGGCTGTCCCAAGAGCCAGAAAAGAACTGAATTACAAGCTAACAATAAGATCCTACTAAGTTTCCAAGCAATTCAATGTCCCTTTCTGATGCAACAGCAGAGAGCACACAGCCACAGCACTGGAAAAAGCAAACTGGTATTCCGGTGGCTGCCTGGCTGGTCTGTGTTCCTCTGCCCATGGCCTGGATCTGAGCACAAAAGCTTCCCTATCCCAGAACTCCCAGGGCTTGTAACCATGTATGGTATAGGTCTACTCTAATGGCATAGTTCTGTGGCAGTTTGTATATATGGTTTGTGGCATCTCATGAGCAAACTCAATTGTAGTTAGTCATGAAAGTTGCAGAGGGAAGAAAGAATTTCTCGTATCACTCCTCAGGGCACCTTTTGTGTTGAGAGAGAAAAAATATGGGGCAGCGGGGAGGGAAAATCTACTGCTTTCATTTTTAGAAGAGCAGGTTAGAGAGGCCATACAGTTCCCTGGCTCACAAGCATGGAAGAAATGAAAAACACTCTCCTTGGGGAATTCGGAGGTTCAAACACAGGTGTTGCAGTGCCCAGAGGCGATCTGCTCTGCTGAGGTGCCATTTTCAAATGGCAGAAATGGCAAAGGACCCTGTTCCAGCTCTACTGGGTTTGGTCCTTGCCATTTTCAGTTCCCATGCTGGAGAACTTCCAAGGAGCAGACACTGAATGGCAAATGGGGCCAACTGGGAAGCAGCAGGTTTCCCAAGAGCACCAAGGCTGCTGCACACTTGCTGATCCTGCCCATGGAGGTGGAGGCTTCCCAAGGGGGTCTAGAAGTGGCTTCCCAAGAACTGTACTGGAGAGTCCTATGGGCACTGAGCTGCTGTAATGAAACTATGGAGGGAGTAGTGTGACTGTGTGGTGATATGTCTGTCTGTCCTGGAGATGGCTGTAACCTCTTAGTTCCAGGATTTAGCTCTGTGGTGGCTGGTAGATTCCAGTGGGCGATGTTTCCCAGGATGCTTGTCTCTGTTCCCATGAAACAGAGCCCTACACCAAAACTAGAAAAGGACAAGGACTCCCAGTCCTGAACGTGAGCTTAGGGCTGGGTCACCATCAGAGGGAAGCACTCATGGCATCGATGGGACTGCAGGTCCTCTTGGAAATGCCAGTCTGCTTTTCCTTTAAGAAAAAATTTCATGACCAAGAAAGACTTTGAGATTGATAATCCCAAGTCTCCTATTTTAAGAACTGGGAACAATCTGATGCTGTAGGAATGCTGTTTGGGAAATTTCTGATGAAATATTTTTGTTAGATGACTGTTGAAGCTGAGCTGTGGACAGGAAAGTGTCAACTTTCAGGGCTCTCTTCTCTGAAACAAGTTTAAATCAAGAGTTTAACAGAAGCTTTGAAATGGGATTTTCTGATGTTTGATTCAAAACAGCCTTTATAATGATCCTTAAGGTAATTTATGTTAAAAAAGAATATTAAAAGTAAAAACTTTTTTAAATTACAAAAATATTTTGAAATTATAGACATAAACAATGTAGATTATCTACTTATATGAGCTTCTTAATTTTTTTATTTTTATTTTATGTTCTAATTTGGACCTAAATTTTCTGTCACTCTCCAGTGCGAATTAAGTCTAGGAACTGACTGGGTGTGCAGAACAGGGCACCCGTTCCCACCAGTGTACTTCCTTTGTGGCTGGCATCTGCTCCAAAGAAAAACGGGTCTGAGTCTTCTAAAGCACCTTCCTCACTATGATGGTTGTAATTTCTCACACATGCCCTTGTAACTCTTGACATGTAGGCAGTTTGGCACTGGGATTTGGGCTTGTGTTGTGCTGGGAACATCAGTAATTGCTGCAGCTAAGGATGTGGGTACAACCACCTTGTGTGTATGCATGTCTGGCTAGTGGACTTCAGAGATGCTAAAAGACTGTCAAGACCAAAGGCAGAACATTTTCTCCTCTTGAATACATCGCAGCAAGTCTGAGAGTGTCCTTAGGGAAATGATTCACCCCTGCTTGCAAACACATTATCATCCCAAATGCCAGCCTTGGAAATGCCACTGCTGGCCTCCAAGTGCCAAGATCAAGGAGACAAAGCATGACGTATACCTTTAAACAACCTCTTTGGGGCATATTATGGTATAAAAAGGGTAGGGACTTGCTGAAGACTCAGGCAAGTTCCCTCCTTTCCATCCCTTGTTGGAAAAGCAAGGAGAATCCCATGCCAGCCCATGCCCATCCCAGGCTACACCCTCCCAGGTACACGTCCTGCTGCATGCCCAACTGCTCCTGAGGCTTCTAATAGGAGTCATTTCCTCAGTACCTTTAAAGGAGAAAGGGTGTTTATATACCTTGATTAATAATCAACCAAAGCTCTTTGAACCTGTTTCCATGGGGACCGCAGCATGGCTTAAGCTTTTCTTCAATGTAGTTAGTGTGGATAATAAAAGCAATGAAGATACTGCAGAGCAGACTTCCAACCTGTGCATCCGTGGGTGGGTGCACCATGGCAGGGCTGTTTCCCTCCGTCTTGCTGTTGTTTATGTGAAGAGCAAGACTGGAGCTGGAGAGGGATCCCTGGCAGGATGTTTGAGAATGTATTTCCAAAACCACAGGAGATCCAGCAGAGTCACAAACGATGGAAGGGTCATCATGTGAAGGATGCAATGAATAGGCAGAAATGGCAAAAGGTCACTGGCAAGTGAAGTTATTCAGCTGTTGATGTTGTGCTGTGATTGTTTTCACATCTAATCTGAACCAAGAGGCTCCAGGCTCTGTCTCAGCACTCCAGATGTGTCTGAGATGCACTAGGCTAGGTGTTTCAGGGCAGAAACGATTTGGCAGATCATAAGAAAAATTTAGGAAAACAGGAAGGTATTCAGGAAGACTCACTTAAAACCTCTGCTAAGACCATACTTAATGCCTGAAATTTTGTTCTTGGCTGAAGAGTTCTGGTATGGTTGAAAAGCCATCAAATGTTCCTTTTAATGGAGACAAGAATTGGGCTGCATCAAAAGAAACGTGACCAGCAGGTCACGGGAAGTGATTCTGCCCCTCTACTCTGCGCTTGTAAGACCCCACCTGGAGTCCTGTGTCCAGCTCTGGAGTCCTCAACAGAAAAAGGACAGAACTGTTAGAACAGGTCCAGCAGAGGGCCACCAAGAGGATTAGAGGGATGGAGCACCTCTCCTATGAGGACAGGCTGAGAAAGCTGGAGCTGTTCAGCCTGAAAAAGAGAAGGCTCCGGGGAGACCTTAGAGCAGCCTTCCAGTATCTGAAGGGAGATCCAGGAGAGCTGGAGAGGGACTCTTGGTCAGGAAGTGTAGTGGTAGGACAAGGGGTAATGGTTTTAAACTGGAAGAGGGGAGATTTAGATTGAAATTCTTTCCTGTGAGGGTGGTGAGGCACTGGAACAGGTTGCCCACAGAAGTTGTGGTTGCCCCATCCCTGGAGGTGTTTATGGCCAGGCTGGATGGGGCTTTGAGCAACCTGGTCTGGTGGGAGGTGTCCCTGCCCATGGCAGGGGGGTTGGAACTTGATGATCTTCAAGGTCCCTTCCAACTCAAACCATTCTATGATTCTATGATTCTAAGAAGTAATGAGCACAATTAACAGCCATTGCTACAGACTGTCTTGGTTTTAGTGCTCGATCTGTGTGTTTTGTATGCAGAATGAAAAATTCTGATTGTCTACCATCTATGTGCTATCTTCCATTCATTTCTAGGAACAACATAGAGTATCACATCTGGTTTATGATCTTATAGTATCTCTTCTAGTCAGAACACAGATGACCTGAGGTAGTCAAGCGGTAATCACCTTGTTTCATTCCCTGATGGAAGAGAGCTGAGCTGGTGCTACAGAAAAAAAATTTCCTCTCCTAGTCTGACTGGTCTTTCTGCCCCATGATGTTTTGAATGTCCAGTGGTTGTAGCATGTGAACAGAACTGTCTATGCACCCAGGGGACTTCCTGCAGGCATTTTGAAGTGAGACGAATAGTTGTAAAATAAAAAAAATCCTTCATTTCAAGCATGTAATTGGCAACCTTTGTGATAAACACAGGTGGAAAGCAGAGAAAGCAGTAGGTGTGAGAGGCTGCACAAGAGAGCATCATTGCAGTAGAGAAAGAGGTAGGCAGACTCAAAGAATGCCAGCATGATCCTCTCCTTTTGATAAATTTAATATCTCATCACTCAGTGCAAAAGCTGCTGGACCTATGTGAACCTCCCAGACCATGTACTCTGGATGTAGTGGGGGGACAGTTGCATGCTGACCCCCCATACAGTGTGGGCAAGTGATTCCCTCGCCTAGGTCTGGCACACCTTGGTAGGGTTTGCTCAGGCTCTACACTCACTTTCCATCTCTATCCCAGCTGGGCTTTTCATGCCACTTCAGCAGGTCCACTCTTCACAACGGTCACAACTGATTGCCCTCAGCAGTCCTGTTGCCTGTGTGGCATGAATAGATACTATGGTCCCTTCTCAGAGGGACAGGCAGCACAGCTTTTCTGTCAGTGACAACCAACCTGATGGTGTCCTGCCACCCAATAGCATGTTCAGCAAGGTCCCTCAACAAAAATGAAAATGCCAGCAAATAGACGTAGGGCCATTCAATATGTCTGCAAAGCCTGCAAGAAACAAAGACCCAAATCATGTCTCCTCAGGGTGGAGGCACTCCAGGAATTCCCCAGCATATTTCCCCAGAAGTTGTTTCTTCCTCCTACTCCAGCCTGTCTTCTTCTGAGCTCAGAGGCTGTTTTCATGCAGCAAAGCTGAAACTTAGCTCATCTCACAGCTTCCAGTTTCTAATCCTGTTATCCAGGACCCTGTTGTTTTGTGAGCAGTTGTCATATGTGAAGAACAGGCAAAGTGAGCAGATGAAAAAATCTTTGTGCAAAGTAGTTTGCATTGTAGAAGTCATGTGTTCTCCACTCTCCACATCTTATTTCCACATCTCTTTTGGAAGATGCACAAAATATTTAGTTGGTGTATACAGCAAATACTGAACAGAAGGCCATTGAATAAAACCCAAATCTTCTTCTAAAGAGGTAAATCTTACTATCTTACCTACTGTCTTGAGGGTGAGTTGATCATACCAGCAGCTAAGAAGATAATAAAAAGCATCCTATTTCAGACAGCCTGGTTCTTCATCATCTTTTCCAAGCTCAACTCATTCATCAAGGTCTGAGCAGCATCATGCAATGTATTCATGCCCCCGGCTTCACAGGAGCTCCCACATAAGCAGAAGAAGATAGAGAAAAAAACAAAACAGGCTTGTTTTGAGTTGAGATGCTGCAAGGATTACATGTTGTACAGCTCCCAGCACAACCAAAGTTCATATTTGGTTGAGGGGCTAGGGGAGTTATAGAAACAGAGACAAAAAGACAGCAATAAATTCCTTCTCACATGCCCCAAGCTTACACTTCTACAGCTCCACTGGCTTCCAAAGAGCTATTCCTGCTTCCACCAGTCTATGAGAGGAAACCAAAAGCTGTAAGAAACAATGTGTTTCATTTGAAAAGGGATGCTAATCATCAAGAGCTGCTGGCTTTTGCAGTCAAGATAATAAGTTCGAGTGGTAGATTATTTACAGCATTTTGGCTCTGAAACAATGATGAATATAATATGAACACTTAGAGAAGGCTCTGCTGAAGGACTGGCAATGACTGCTGCTTGTTAGGAGAGGAGCAGACACTGTGCAACAAGTAAACAAGGAAAATGACTATGCTGTATAGGATAAAATATTCTCATCCTACTCTAGGGATCCAGGCAGAATAAATGTCTTTCTGCTTAGGATTAATGGTGTTATTTGGGCTAATTATTCTGGATATTTCTCTCTCCTTTTTTTAGCTTCCTCAAAGAAAGAAAAAGAATCTTTGTTTAAAATGTTTTCATTTGAATCTTGGCTTTTTAAGATATTCATTTTCTACTCCCACACCTCCATAGTTCATGTGTCATTAAATGAAATAATGAAGCCAGCATGGCTTGTTACCCAGTAACGATTTAAGGACTGACTCTGACCTCAGTCTTACACCCCTTTTTGCTGTACCCTTTTTCTGTCGATTGCAGTAGAGTTGGTCCCAATTGGTCTCATGGAAATGATAAGAGAGTCATTTCCGAGTTTACTTCAAGCTAGGCAATTAATTTGCTTTCAGTTACCTTGAATGTTTTGGAGCTAAGCTCCAAACAGCTTTAGTCTGTTCCAGCACCTAACAGTTCATTTTAGAAAGTTGTCTGATAGATCTTTTTTGTAAATTTGTAAAAAACGATGCCTTCTAATTTGTAATATGATTTTCCCCACAAGGTTCAGTGTCCCTGTATTTCAAACATGGTTCTGAAAAGCTTTGAGAACAACATGTATTAACTATGGCAATTCAGCTCAGATCAACCAGTTCTACAGGACAAAGAGATTTTAAAAATAATAGTCATTCTTGCTATCCCCCTCCCTCACCCTTGAACTTTTTCCAAACATCAGCACACTTTTGATTTAGTTAGAAGGGACAGATTTATTGCCAAATTACTTGATCCATGGACAAGAAATATGGGACAGTGCTAAAGGCCTTAGGATTCAAGCTGTGAAAGTTAGTGGTTTTTTTCCCTCTGTCCTGATTACTGTGCTGCAAGAGGATAAAATATTCTTTCTGTCAAAGTGGGATTTTTCTAGTCCCTGTCCTTTCTGCAGTGTTTTGGGACTAGAAATGAGAAGTTCGATATAAGTCATTAGTTTTCATTTAAGTAGGAGCACTACAGCAGTTTGTTCTTGCAATTATGATTTTGGGGAGAGGTTTGAGGACCGCAAAGCGCTGCATCAGTCAGTGCATCAGTCCTGCACATGCAACCTCCAGGGAATGCATCGGGCTGTCAGACAGGATGGCTGTTGATATGTTGTACAGATAAGAAAAAATAAAGGCTTGAAAATATGTGTATGGTGAGTTCCTCAGGACCTATGAAAATATTCAAAATGCGAGTCATGCTCTCTGAGAAAGGAGAGATCAGAAAAATCACCATTCAGTCAACTTCCTTGGCAGGAGAGAGAGAGTCTGATGGGAGAAGTCAATGTACTGCGAAGGCCCCAGGCATGCCAAACCCTAGCAGTCTCACAGATACAAAGTCAAGTCACAAATGTGATGAGTTTCCTTGAGCTATTCAGCTCAGGGAGCACAGTGTGCATAGGAGGATGGCTCAGACATTCGGGTGTGACTGGAGTAAGGGCATGGGGAAGGATAGGACCTCTTCAGATCTGTCTTCCAGAGGCTGTCTCAGAGCTCAAAATAACGCCCTAAGGACAACATTAGCTCCAGGTATATATTATGCTTGTAGCCTCTTCCTGTGTGTTTCCAGTTGTATAACTCAACCCTTCACTCTGAGTTTATCCTTTATTTGAAGTAAAAACCTCAAATGAATCTGCCAGGCACAAAATTCTCTGTTTTCTTCAAAGCAGTAAATCTAGATCAAACTGAGTTGCAACCCATTGAGATGCTTGCAAACCAAGTCAAACCTGAGGATCTCACAGGCTGAGATGCATCTCTTGTTGCGAAAGCTGGGAGGACACTGCTAATCTATAGGATTAAGTTTTGATGGCAGTAAAGAGGAACAAAAAGCTATTGCTAAATAGTGAGGTTTGGGAGAAATTTGGCAGTGAGGAAACAATCTGAAGAAACACGGTAAAAATCAGCACACTAAGCTGAAGGCTGTTCATTTGAGTCTGAATGCTAAATAGAATCGTGTCATAAATATTCGGTACTCTTGGGTCAGGTCTTCTCCCCACAGTCTAGTAAATGGTGTTATGTGGTGACCATTGATGTATTTTTGTCACTCACTCAACATTTATAGTCAACTCAGATGAATGATTCTTCTCTTCAGGAAAGAGACTCTCTGTCTCTTTCTACTCCTTGAACTTCGCTCCTGGTGCAACCTGTTTAACATGAGAATGGCAGATGGGGGGTATTTTCAGAGGCTGGTGGCATGCGGAAGGGGCCAATAAAGGGCAAAAGTTTCACTTATGCTTAACAAATTCAATGAGGGTTGTTTGTCCTGCATCCCTCCAGCAGCTGAGCCCTTCCATGAGCTGTGTTTCTGTGGGAAACCACAGTCCTACCTTTCAAAACTTAGATTGGTTTTATGCAGGTCTTTTATTTTATTTTAAGGCATATGTTTTGTCATATGTTTTCATAGCTTCGGGTTAGCGTCTTCTACAAGCTACTCTCAGCTCAAGAGATCATTGTCTTGTGTATCATCAAACACACAGCATTGTAATATGGATGTGTCAGTACTATGCCAAGGCAGTACTCTGAAAACAAGTGAACAGTGGGACGGGTACTTATATAACATATCATGCCTATTTCTGAGTTGCCCAAGGTTTCATTAGTCCTCTTAGAAACTGTCAGAACAAGAGGGAAACTGGGGACTCTCCTCCCTGCCTATTATAGAATCATAGAATGGTTAGAGTTGGAAAGGACCTTGAAGATCATCATGTTCCAACCCCCCTGCCATGGGCAGGGACACCTCCCACCAGACCAGGTTGCTCAAAGCCCTATCCAGCCTGGCCTTAAATACTTCCAGGGATGGGACAGCCACAACTTCTGTGGGCAACCTGTTCCAGTGTCTCACCACCCTCACAGGAAAGAATTTCTTCCTAATATCCAATCTAAATCTCCCCTCTTCCAATTTAAAACTGTTACCCCTTGTCCTATCACTCCACTTCCTGACAAAGAGCCCCTCTCCTGCTCTCCTGGAGCTCCCTTCAGATACTGGAAGGCTGCTCTAAGGTCTCCCCGGAGCCTTCTCTTTTTCAGGCTGAACAGCCCCAGCTCCCTCAGCCTGTCTTCGTAGGAGAGGTGCTCCATCCCTCTAATCATCTTCGTGGCCCTCTGTTGGACCCATTCTAACAGTTCTATGTCCTTAGCCCACGGCACATGAGCATAGGTCAGGGCCTGACACTGGAGTATTTGCCTGTTCACGCCAGGACTCAGGACTTTTCAAAGTTTGTTCTTGTTTGAGTGTTAAACCCCAGCTTAGCACAAATGGACAGTTCTGCTTCAGACATGGGGAGGATCTGGCAGCCACCTGGAATGAAGCACCCAGCGTCCTGGCCTTCTCTGCATCAGGCCAACCACCTTCATTGAGAAAGCACCCAGATCTTCTTTTCTCACACCATCATTGCTTCCCTTCCTGCACTGCTAGTGCTGCTGTCCTTCGTTTCTGACCCTTGGTACGTAAACAAGCTCTCTAATCTATTAGTTAAGGCCTTGTGGTGTTAGCCTATTTAATTGCTGTAAGGTCAGTGAGAATGAGAGCTCTGAGAAGTCTGGAAGATGCTGGCCAGGTTCACAAATGCTGTGCACTCAGCTGGGTGACATTTCTGGGTCTGTCAGCTTCTATCTATGGAGCAAGATACATTTTTTATGCTGTATCCTGTCCAGGAGAAGAGTGAGACAGGGAGGTCCTGTCATCTTCACGGAGGAGAGCGGTGGTGTCCATCGCTTGGCCTCGTCATGCAGCAAGCAGCCAACAGGAATGGAAAACAGAGTTTGGACCTTGCTGTTTCCCACCAGGATGCAGAGGTCGTCACAGGCTGGCGCTGAGGTCTGTTCTGTCACTGCTGTTGTCCTCCAACACTCAAGCATGGCGACAGTTGGAACCCAGGGTAGCTCCAGACAAATGTGTCAGGCTGTGTGGAAGGATCATGCTTAAATGAATTTTCCTCTCCTCTCCTGCGGGTGAGTTGGCTGCAAGGGAGATAGAAAACTACTTTTGGCTAGGCTGTTTCTTTAGCAGCCAGGTAGCAAAAAAAGCCCCAGAGCAAGAGGGAGATTGTTGCAGATTACAAAGGTAGAGAAACAGCTTAATTGAGTTGCAGGTGATGTCTCTGTTTTGATATTTAAATAATTGGCTGTCCTAGACACTGCTCTGTAAATAGTTGGTAAACACGTGTTCCCCAAAATCAAAACACAAAAACCAGGGTTTAAGATTTCTCCTCCCTAGAATATTAAAGGGTAGACCTAGAAATATCAAGTGTTTTGGAATAAAATCACATACTAATTGACTTTTACAATTAATTCTTCTTTTTATTCCACCTGCACTGGGAAAGTCATGTACTGAAAGGCTTTTAGTATTTTCCAGTTAGGACTACATTATCTTGTTTTCTAATTTTATTAAGATATTTATTGTGTACTGAATGAATCAGATGGAATATGCAGTTCTTGTTTCCTTTCCTAAGTGTCTCATAAAGACTCCTGTAGGATTTTACAAAAGACAATGTTCTTTCTCAAACCAGAGCATAAGATGATATAGATGAAGTATAATTCTCAATTGAATCATGTGAGCTGCTGCATAAATTTCTCCATAAACTTTTTATAAGTGTTTGCAGGTACTTAAGATACTACCTGTAGCAACAGAACTGACTTCTACCCACTTTGTCCTCACAAGTATCTAAGAGACTGTGTGGAGGGGAAGATGAGGCAGAGCTCCAGAGGAACTGATCCACATGAAATGGGGAAGCACTGAGGCTCACCGTCCTCTTGAGCGGCTGTTCACATCAACAGAAAGAGTGTAGACATGCAGAGAGACATCCTGCCCAAGGGAGACTGTAAGCCCAATGCCAGAGCTGTGCAGTCTCTGGCCTCCCAAACCCATGTCTCTGGCCTCCCAAACTTCCCGCAGCGGTATTTCAGGTCTGTGGGATTTCCCGCACCTTGCTGGCCACCCACCCTCTTCCTCTGCAGGGGCTGGGGACACAAGGAAAGGCTTCAGGAGCTAAAGCACCTCTGGAGGAACGACAGACAGCTCTGCACGACCTCCAGAACCCAGTTTTCCCCATGGGAAACCCAGGCCAGTTCACACCAGCTTAATGGTTTTCCAATGAGCTGGTGCAGAGCCGGCACCTGGGAAGGGAGCAGAAAACAGGAGGGAGAGGGACAGGGAGGCTCTGGCTGTGATGGCATGAGGCCCCTCTGAATCCTCAGATTTGAAAAGTTTCACAAAAGCGTGTCAGTATCAACTAAGTGTTTCATGGGAAATGTCAAATCATTTTGACTTTCTTGTTTAGTTTCAATAACATCAAAGGTGTTTCATTCTACTAAGGTAAAAATGTTTCCCTTTGATTTAATCATTTCAATTTGTGTCATTTTGGCTTCTGACTTAGATGAAAATACAGGCTTTAAAGTGTGAATATGTAAGAGTATAAGATATATATGCTGGTTAGTATTTAATAGTGGATTATGACTTTGCAGTTTTAGCATGCAATAACTCATCAAACTGAAACAATTTAACATTATCAAAGCATGTTCTCTTCTGTTACTCTAAAGAAAACATAAAATTGAAGGCTCTCCAGACTATCACAAGTTTCCACAAAACAGGTTTTTCTGATTAGCTTTGCTAAAGTAAAGATAAATAGGGTATCATACCTGTTGAGTTTGGAGAACTGAAATCTCTGTTGTGTGTAAAATCAGAGAATATCAGAATAGGAAGAGTGCAGACTTTCTCCATTGCTGTTCATCCCTCTTTTCCCCATCAAAGTGCCTTTTGGAGGAGTACTGGTAGGGCTTACCACCATATGCCTGCGGTTTTTTTTCCCTTTGCTGTGCACAGGGAAAGTGAATGATCTTGGAAATGTATTTTCCGAGCTGCCATTGGCTGGCTCTTGGTTCAGGTTGAACTGATCTGTGTTATTATTTCCACTTCATGTGCTCCACAGCTCTCAGTTATTAACCTTCCCCAGCTGCTACCTTCTCTGTACAGCTCTGTTGCCATTGCGCAGGTTCCCAGCTGGGTTCCTCGAGGTCAGCCCTGCTCATGGGACCAAAGGCCACTCCTGAAAATACTGCTCCATCTGACTTTATATCTGCAGTGAAAAGTGGGATAACAAACCCAGCACTGTCTCAAAGCACTTCATATAACGCATTAAAACGCTGAGTGTACAGTGACCTTATAACCGTCCTGGCTATTAGAGAAAGAAACAAACCAGAAAGCAATTTGGGAAGAAAAGAGAATATTTGATTCCATGTGTGGTTTATTGCCACTGGGGATGGCATAACACTGCCGTGCCAGGATAACTTTATTCAGTCTCATGTGTCTTGGGGAGGGAATAGGGTTTTTTCCGTCATTCAAGTACCATGTTGGAAAATGGCAGCTGCTCCTGGGGAGTCCTGCTGCTTTGTCTTTGTAGGATCTTTCAAATGAAAATCACAGTAAGTAGCAAAACCGGTGGCCAGTTTTTGTCTTACAGTACCAGGGTGGGACCCTGCGTGCAGTTTGTGCCTCTCTGTGAGACAGGAGATCTCCAGGGCTTTGCCTACCAAAACAGAGATTCCTGGAGGTTCCTGGCACATACAAACTCGAAGCGGCAGCTGGGGGGAATTGTCAAGCCTGAGTGTAAATGCTGCTGAGGGGCTGTAGATCATCTCTCAAACACACAGAGCATTGTTAACAAAGGCAGAGTAAGTTTACTTGTTCATACAATTAACAATTAATAATTAAATATCCCTCCCAGTTGCAGCTGTAATGTAATCATCGTGTGTTTACCACTTGGTTTCAGCTCATTGCAAAATGATGATTCTCAGGTTAATTCGCCTTTGTGCCAACCTTATCTTCTCTCTAAAGGAAATTATTAATAAATTCTGGTCTATCTTGGGGAAGCCATTCCAGATTTGCATTTTTTCAGAGTGTACGTATTCTTTCATTCTCCCCTCAAGGCCTTTCAGTCTTATCTAAACAAAACATCCCTGTTGTCATACCAACCATGTAAATTTGTGTTTGCATATCTTTCTGGTTTTCTACTTACTTTGTTTGTAACTCAACTCATATCACTTCAGAACATAAATTCTACAAAACAGGACAATGTTATCTTGCTACCTATCAAAATGATTCATTTCATAAGTTGGCTTTCAAGGAAATGGGTAATTCATTAGCTGCCAGACCTTGAGCAGTAAAAAGGTTTAGAAAAGTTGTAAGAGTTTTAACTTTTGGTGACAGTGAGGACCAGGGAGAAGCCCCTATCCAGAGCATCCTCAGGTTCCAGTAAGCTATTCCCAAGTTGTCCGTAGGAGATTGCAAAAAAACAGCATAAAACCCTCAAAAGTGAATGCTGCTGCTTTCACAGTTTAGGGAACAAATAGAGTCAGAGGAATAAAAGAAAAAAAAATAAAAGTGAGCATTTGGGATTTATCCATGGCTGTCTTTTGCAGCCAATGATGCAGAACACTAAGGCAGACACAGTAAAAGGATATTGTTGAGCTATTCTGTTAAATTATGTTACACCTGCCCTAATGGGAGGCCAGGAAGTTTTCAGGGCTTGACCAGTCAGCTGAGAATGGAGAACCTGAGGACTCTGCTCTCAGTCAAGGTGTAAATACAGATTTCAGGGTACCTAGAACAAAGTAAGCTATCAAGTGTAATGGGTTCTTTATTAATAGGTCATTGATAAAGTCATTTAACCTCTGGAAGACATAGAGTTATCAATAGAACCGGTACAATGGTCAATTTATCTCTGCCACAGATGCCCATTGGTGATGCAAAATGAAAGAGATGAAAAGTAAAACCTGGAAACAGGGTATTAATAGGGTGGCAACCTCCAGAGGAAAACTCACCTCTTGAAAATAGTGTTATCAGAATGGCATATTCAATTCGCTTATCTGAATAGGGTGAAATTCAGTCTCCACTGTTTAGGGCTATGTATTCAGCAAAAGTATTTTTAACCTCCCCTCCTCTCCCCTGCTTACACTCTGCTGGTTCACCAATTGCATGAATATGAAAAGAACACAGCACTGAAAATAGCATTTCAGGTCCCAATCCTGTACCATGATGTGCTTTGCCAAGTCTCCTTAAAATCAGTTAAATCTTATTTTATTACTGCTATCAGCTGTACTTGCCAACCTCATGGTAGACTGAGGTCTCAGGAAATACACATTTGTCTTTCCCTCTAAGAGAAGTCTCTGTTCATTCAACCATATGTGGCAGAGATTCATTGATCTTAGTCCTGTTATGTGCATGTGTATTGCCAGCAGTGTGATGGGACCTCTGCAGAAAAGGACTGCTGCTTTGTGGGGAGGACAGTGAAGTTTACTGCTCTCTATGAGTTCATGTGTTCAGGCCTGCTTTTTCCACTAAGAGTTATTTTTGCTTCAAAGAAGCCTGTAGGCTTCAAAGAAGCAGGTTCTTGGTACACGTGTGTAAAGAAAATGTGTCCTTTTGGGCATCAGGGGCATTGCACATTTGTAGGGTGCTAACTGCAGGCAGTGCTTTGCAGAGCCTCTTAATTAGAGTGATTTCAGTGTATCTGGTGACCATTAGCATAACCAAGCCCAGCTGGCAGGCATGGTACAGCTCAGTCTGCAATGGGCTTGCATAGAGAGAATGTGGACAGAAACCAGGTAGAAATGAGATAGAGAAGGGCAAGACGCTTCTTTGTAAGCAAAACTTCTTAAGCCATCTGCCCAAGGGTGTGACCGAGTTTTTCTCAATAGCACATGGGCAATAGCAGGGATATGCTGGTACTCAAGTGTTACTGGGAGGGGGAACAGATGGGAACTGGTAGGCTGCAGCAGCTGGGAGGACGAGGAGCACACAGCCTTGCCCAGGCAGGCAGCCTGTGGGAGGGAGCCTCTTTGCAGCCTGCCTAGAGGCAGGTTCCTTGGACAATACTCAGTACAGGAGGGTCCAGACATGTCATCTTGGTCCCATAGTTCTGTCTCTGGACAGCAAGGTATGGGTGGGCCCAATGAGAGGTCTGTATTAGGGTAGAGGCTAAGACAGTCACAGCATGGGTTTCTAGGCTGTGCCCTCTTCGTTCATCATGAAAGCAGAAAACTTTCACCTGGACATACTCATAGACTGTGGGTCTTGGTCACTCTGTTCTATCTCCACTTGTCTTTGGAAGTAGAGACCTCTTGAATGGGTGATTTGGACCAGAATGTCTTGTCTGGAGGCAGGATCTTGAGGCTTGGCATATCTGGGCCATGACCCTAACATCGCTACATCAATTGAACTACATCTAGACCATGACATACAGAGAACAGTACACATGAAAAAGCCACAATCCTGGTTCTGCCATTGTCCAAGCTGAAGGCATGGACAGAGCGCCTGTAACTCCCTTATGACCTGGGTGGTTGAGTTTCCATTCTTCTGAAACCAGAATATACCTGCTGCCATGGGCAGGCAAGACTGCCCATAGAGTTCCATAACTTTGAGTATGTGTACCCATTCAACCTTCCTGACCCAGCAGGCTCTACCACATGCACCAGGTGGATAACTTGTGCAGAACTTGTATCCTAGTCAGTGCCGAAGCACCCTTCAGACCAATAAAAATCTCAACTATCGATTTACAATTAAGGTTGATCCAGCAGAAAATTAGATTTTGCTCACATTTGTTCCCCGAGGCTGTACTGTCTGGTCTCGGCCAAGGCTGAGGTAGGGCTGCTGACAACGTGGATGGGCTCATGAGCTCTGGGGCTGTGCCAAGACACAATTCTTTTGGCTGGAAGTTAGTAAGAGGATTAATATGATAATGGATACATCCTTAAATTTACTTCACTGAGCTGGGTTTGGTGGTTTTCTGGGATATATCCCAGCATCCTGGAAACTCTCCATGTGGCAGAAGGACTGTTCTCCAGAGCAATGTGTGTAGTCAACTGGTCTGTGTCTGCTGGGTGGGGTAGGAGGTGGCCACCAGTGCAGAGGCTGAGCATGGCAGCTGGGCAGACCTAGAGGCATGTGGGATGGTGAAGTTTTGGAGATGTGAAACACGGAGAAAGGGATGAATATTTGGTTCTAATATTTTAGAAGATTGAAAAAAATTTAGGTTGGCAGAAGCCAAACTGTTTCTTTTCCAAACCCTCCCTTATCCAATTTGCTCCCTCTCTTTTGTTATCTCAGCAATTTTTTGTCCTTTCATCCTTTGTTTTCTCCTTATTTTTTATGGGAAATATAAGGGATATGTTCAGTGAAATTAGAAAACATATCAAGAACTGCATGTGCTTTATAGATGTTATCATAAAGACACTATTGTTGCAACAGAGTGCTGGAGAGATGAAAACAAGAGTGCCATTTCAGCATCTTCCATAGCATGAGTCAGAGAGATTGATAGTTATCCTCTTGCAATTAGAATTTTTATTAGCACTGCCGGTAGCCCTTGGCGTGCTGTGAATGGATGCCATTTTCTTGGAGTGTTTAGTCTTTCATAAAGCTTTAGAGAAAATAAAGATGGGCTGGAGTCACTCACCACATAATACTGAGGGGAAAATCATATTTTATGCTGCCTCAGGCTAGGGTTTCAAGCTCCGAACACCAGGCATAAAACTCATTAGGTATCTGCATGGAGCAAAGCTCAGCAGAGCTCACGTGTCCCCTGAGCTCTGGAGCGCCAGGAAGGGGCTGAGACTCAGGAGCTAGGCTGAGCACTCTGGAGGGATGGTCTGGGTCTGCTGCTCTCCCCATTCCTGAGCATTCCTGATCTGAATTCACAGACAGACACCTCCAACTTGGCCCACTAACACCCAGCGATCTGCATCAAAGCAGCCTGTCATTATCTAAAGGAACTTGCCCTTCTCTACTTTTTCTTTCCTTGAGGCAGGCACCGACCCCAGACTGACCTGACGAGTGTTAAACAAGTCATGACATATTTTTGCAGGATGTTATTTTCAAGCAAGTTCATGAAAATCCTGCTATTATAGAGAAAAACTGCATTTTTCCCCTTTCTGCAGGATTCTTATTACTGAACTAGGGAGAGTCTAACACCTGTATCAGAGCCAAAGAGCAAACTGGAATATGTTTTTCCTTTGAGACATTCTCCAACATTTTATGGTCTTCAAAATTCAGCACCTGAGTAATGCAAGAGGCTGCTGGGTATAACATTCACCCAGGGAATTTCTGTGTCTTGCCCTGAAGCTTCTGGGAGGCAGGGGCAGCAATTTTCCATGAACCACCCTCCCAGACCTCACACCAGCCTGAAGGAACACAGGAAGGGGGTTCTCCAAGCCTGCTGAAAAATATGTCATGGGAATCAAGCCCACATGGTGATGCGGGTGCTTCCCGCTCTATTCCCAAATACCGCAGGCTCTGGAGCACCCGCTGGAAACAGGGCTCTGAGCACATCACAAGAATTTCAACTGCTTTAAAATTACTGACAGGCAGAAATGCTACTCCTATGGTGGGATCTGGTGTTGCCTTCCTCAGTGCCCTCAGGGTGGGCTTAGGATCTGCTTTTCTGCCTGGCTGCCTGTAGCCTTACGACAGTCTGCCCTGCAGTGCCTACGCCTCTTTTGAGAGTGGGAGGCAGGCTGCTAAATCCAGTGCTCTGTTCTGAGCATCACACCCGACTTACATGACTCTGCCTGTACCCATGTGCCTCCATGGCTGGCAGCTGCCACAGGACCCCAGGACCAGCCCGTGGCCGCTTGGTCATATGTGTAACAAGTGAGGTGCTGCAGGGGAGGGACCCTTCAGGTGTCTGCACCCACCCATCACGGACAGATGCTGCGCAGAGATGATGAATTACCTCCCTTGGTAATGACATGCACTGAAGGTCTAGCAAACAAGCCTAAGCTGAGCATACAGACAAGCCACTTGTAATTCAAAACAGGCCTGATTTTTCCTTTAAAAACCTGTAATATGCAGGTTTATTTTCTGCAACTCTTCCAGGATGGTTACCCCAACTGTTGGCAAACTGCTAGGATGGGGTTGCCATGGATACGCTCCGCACTGATTCACATGAAATACATCATTGCATTATCCCCAGAGTGGTGAAAGCCTTTCACAGCTGATAATTTTTAAGAGAATGATTCATCGTTAAATATATCATGGCAGCTCTGTATTGTTTGCTCTTCCTTGGAAGCATAATCTGGAAATAGGCAGCTCCTGGGATGCTCCTGAAGTCAACAACGAGACCATGAGCAAGATGCCTGCAGCAGAACGCAGTGACACTTTTCATTCAGCCTGCTCTGAGGGCAGGAGATGGTCCTGTGCAGCGTGGCCACCTGCTCACTCAGGGCCAGATTTTGAGGAAAAATCACCCGATTCTGTGTTCCATCCCACCAAGCCCACAGGAATTGCCTAAATACTGACTGGGATGGACAGGCTACACAGGCACGTGGCTTCAAGGACCCTGAGCTATAACTTACGATTTTTCACATTCACCTAGTGAACCTGTTCCTGGAGGAAGAGCTCCAGCACTTCTTTGCTGGTTGGTGGATATCTCTGAAGCAGCAGCTCAGAGATGCATCTGATGTCCACTGACTGGATGCCTGCAGAGGGCTCAGAAGGAATTCAGTTTCATCCAAATTTTAGCTGTGATCACAGGAAACTGCCACATCCCCAGACACCCTGCCCAGCTGAGGTTAAACAAGGGGTCTGCAAATATATGCAAGTGCCATGGCAGACTGGCCAGGGCTTGCAGGCTGGTGCAAAGAGCACACACATGAGTAGAAAATGAGAAGAAACTTTTTTCCAAGATACTTACATGATTTGCAACCCTTTTCTAGGCTCCTTAGCCCACTTTTTAAAAACTACTTAGGTGCCTAAGAGCATTGGAGGATTGGGTGTAGAGCAGGGGAACACAACCCAGAATTGGGCTACGTGTCCTCTGGGGTTGCCCAAGATCTGTGTGGCAACAGCCCTCAAGCTGGGAAAATGGGCATTACACTGCCTGCAATGGTTTTGAAATGGTGCATTGAGAGAAATTACTGAGAACACAATAACTTTATTTTCTGTAGGAAATGGGCCCTCGTCAAACAGCTGCCAGCACTTAGAAAGTAACCCAAAACCAACTCAAATGAACAAAAACTGGGCTGTGTGTTCTTGACTCCAGGCCAAAATAATTCTCAGTTATTCCCAAGACAAAATTGTTTCCTCTGTCCCTAAAAGCCAAAGATGTACATTTCATGCATAATTAAAGTGAGATTTTAGCATATATCAGAGCCTAGGGTTGTGTGAGGCACAAATGGGGCTTTCCAAATAAGGCTTTGGATTACCAGTCATTTTAAGTGCAGGAAATAATGGCACTTCTGAGTTCTCCAAGCCCTCAGAGAGGAATTTCTGCCACAATTAATGTTTCCTGGTATATTAGGGCTTCAGTGAGTATAGCAGCTTCCCCCAGATGGATGGAAACCTCGGGGGAAACTGGAATCACTGTTGGCTCTTGAGTCCTTAGGATGGAGACCCACAATGTGCCTCCAGGTTCTGCCATTTCCCTGTGCCGACCACTCTCACCTAGCCTGCAATGAACCAACATGTATCGGGAGTATTTTTGTAGCTCTAATACCCAGTGAGTTTTCAATCCCTTAATCCCCATTTCTGTGCTCCTTTGAGAGCAGCCACTAATGGGTGAGGAACAAGGATAACAGTTCCAATTTGTGCCTTACCAGTACTGCTGCTAAACCTTTCTTCCTTGGGTCAGACATGGCATGGCTTTTCCCAGCACACTTCAAGGGATTCACTCTGCTCTTACTGAGGCTGATCACAATTATTTGTATTGCAGTGGTGGTAGAGAAAAAAATGGTGCTGTTGTGCTAGGCATAAACATCACCCCAGTGTCTTCTCCTGACATCCCTGGGAGGACACATCCAGGGTTCAGGGATGTGTTTAGTCCAGTGTGGCTGGTACCCTGTGGGGCAGCCTGCAAATTTTTCATGTCCCTGCTCCCATCCATGCAGAGTTTGTAAGGGAAACCCTTTGCGAGTGGGGCTGTCTTCCAGGACTCCAGTATTTCATGGGCTCTTCTACAGAGTACAACACAGTGTTCTCCAGCTTTGTTTTGTTTAGCAACTGGAGGGAGGACATCTTCTCTGAAAAAAGACTGAATGTTCACCTTTTCCCCCAGAACAGTAGATACACAAGAACTCAAATACAAAAGGACTAACAGTGGTGAGACCTGAGGGTACTGGCAAGGAGAGAAGGAAGGTGTAAGACGAGTGCTGCTACATCACGTCCTTCTCTTTGGGGTTTGGGTTCCTTTGAAGCCCTGACCCTGCTTGCACAGAGCAATATTCGTCACTATCAGCCAAGCAAATTATCCAACCTATTCTAGGTTAAGAGATGGCAATTAGTGCTGTCTGTTCAGGCAGACACCCACTGGCATTGGTGGCCTGGCATGAAAGTGTGCCCGTGTGCATGCTCCTCTGGACCAGAGGGCCCGTGTCATCTCTGCCCAGGGCCAGCTGAGCCCTGCTCCACACAGTTTGCCCCCTTCCCCAACAGCCCACTGCCTGCCACCAGCTTTTCACCATATCACAGGTAACCCTCCCTTCTATCCAGACTCATCCCAATCCTTATTAAGGGTTTGCTTCAGATAAGAGCATTGAGAAAACATGATCTCCTTTCCCCTTTCTTGCTCCCTCTCAATGACACCTTCCCCTTCCAGGCGAGAATCAGTTGCCTCTAAATCCAAATCCACTGCCTGCACTGGGCTCTCTCTCCCCAAACCCAGGCACAGTGCTGACCCCATGCTACCTCTCCTTCCTCCCTGCCTAATCCTCTCTGCCTTCCAGCTATGGCACAGACTGCTTGCCCCTGCCAGACCTCCATCAGCCCCAGCACCCTCAGGTGTATCATCCCGAGGTGTAGCGAGGCTGGGGGGAGACCTCATGGAGCCAGACATGAGGGGGCTTTCACTGTTAGGATGTGGTGGGGGGAAAGGGAAAATAGCATTTCTTCTCCTTCACAGAGCCATTTAACATCCTGGATTTCAAAGGTCTTTCAAAAACTTCCATAAGTTGGTAACAAAAAAGTAGGTCACAATTAAATTCTCAGTTTCAAAAGGAATCTGCTTGGAATGATACATGATGCATGTAATTATACTGGGGATTGACTGAGCTGCAGAGCTATTCATGGGGAAAGATACCAAAGGTGTTAAGTTCTTTGCAAAAGCTGTACCTGCAGCTTGCACCCAGTGCCAAATGGCAGGGGCCAGGGCACCTTCCCTCACCCCTTCTCCAGTGGCACTTCCAGATTCTGCTGAGCAGGGTGCTCAAACTGCTTGATCCAGTCCTTGTTGTTTGGCAACATCTGTTCCTTGCAAAAATTTCAGGCTAATGGGAACTGGCTAGAGGTTTGGGAAACAGGTTGCAAGGAAATTGGATGGAAACCTCCCCTTCCTCTCACAGAAAAACAGCATGCCATTTTCTTGGAGGCAAAAATTCCTGTAGCCCATCATCACTTTGGAGGACCAACTAATCAACGTCCTAGAGTCAGAATCTGTTGGTGGACCCAGCTAAGGAGGGCTTTTCTCCATTGGAAGCTCAGGAAGCAAAGTCAATCAGAAAGCAATATCTTAATGGCCAAATAAGACCTAGACTTGACCTGCAGTCCTCTCTCAGGACCCTAGTAAAGCTTTGGTCAGCTGCAACTCATGTCTCAAGATGTGTTTTGTCTCCTGATTGTCAGGTAAATGAATCATCTTTGGAAGGGCAGCTCTGTATCAGGTTGTGCTTCTGGGCATTGAGAGCAAGCCATCCCTTCCTTAATAAATAGCAGAACAAATTTCAGTATCCCACCAGCTTAGCTTAAAAGCATTTTCCCTCACTGGCATTTTCTCTGCCTTGCAAGGTCAGATAGCCCAGGGGACAGAGGGATTTCCTGAGCCAGTGGCTCCACAGGATTGCACGAATTCTTCTCAGGGGCAGGTCAGCAGCTTTTTCAAAGACATCAGGTTAGCATGGGCGGGAGGGGGCATTTCTTACAGTAATAGTACTGAAGTGGTCACCTCTGACATCAAGTTGTCTTTGTTAAGATGCTTCTGCATTTTTTCCTCTGGATTTTCTCCTCCTATGGCCTTAGCACTGCACATCTGCTAGCTCATTCATTGTCTGCTCAGAGCATGACAAGTGAGAAGCACAAACACAGAGCCCTGAAGCACTCTACCATATTCCATTCTGTAAAGGAGGGAGGGATTTCCAGGTGGGAGAGCTTTTGGGTCCTGAGCAGAATGGTGGAAGCGCTGCATGTCAGCAGGGCATGGCTCTGGGCTCACCAGTCCAGCTTAAGGCAGAGCAGGGAAGGGCTATTTTTGAGGTATCTCTACATTGCTCCTACCAGATGCTCCACCAAGCTGCACTCCTCATAACCAAACCCACTGGGTCCTAGTGAGTGAGGAGTAAAGAGGAAAATTCTCCCTCTCTGCTTCTGGAGATGCAGCTTTGCCAGTAGGTATCTGTTTATACATGGTTTAGGGTACATTTTTTAACTGGCTATGCATTAAATAGCTATCACCTGGCTTTTCACTAGGCTGATCACTGAGGACCTGTATTGTTCTTTGTGCCTGCACTTGCTTGGATGTGGGTGAGCAGCAGCTTTCGGGGATCAGAACTGGTGTGTGGTAACGAGCATTCATTATAACCAAGACCAGTTCTGTGGTTCTTTTACCTCAGTTAAGGATCCTGAGGGAATCCCTCAATTAGGACAATTGCTGATAAAGTGATAATGGCCCAGGTTCTCCTTTTGCATCCCATAACTTGACATTTGCAGTTGTTCACAGAATCAGACCGCAGGTCCGTTAACTTTGCTTGAGCCCTGAGCTGCATTGTCTATCAAATTCCTTAATGTTGTGCTGTTTTCTCCCTTGGTGAATTCAGTAAATGGCATCTTGACCTGTTTCCTAATGCAACTTGCAGCAGACTGGGAACATTACTGGATGGTACAAGAGTAGCTCTCAGTACTCTTAAACCTGTGGTATGACAGCACACTTGAGGAGCAGAGGTGAAAGGCAGTAGTTAGTGGCTCCGTCTGTTCTGAGTGAAGGAATTATACAACTCTGGAAACCAGAGAGGAGGAGAGTGCTTCCTGCCTGGACCTGCTTCTGCTCCCGTGGACAGCTAATGCCAGCCTCTTCCCAGCCCTGTGGAGTTCATCTTAAAAGCAGGATTTGCCCCATTTTTCTGAAGTCTTGTGATTCCCTGTTTGGGAATTAGTTTGGGCTGACAGCTCACAAAGAAGCAGTTCTCAGAGACTGAGTCTGCAGAGACTTGGCTTTGCACCACTCCATCTCTCTTCTGGGGTTGCTGAATATTCCAGCCAGCACAGCAGCTCCTGGGATCCTCTGAAATGGGATTACTGGGGGCAAGGTGGGTTTAGTAATACTGTCTGCTACCCACCAGGAAATCAGCAGTTCCTGATAGAACCTGAACTCTCGGAGCTGCCCAGGTAGTTTTCACTAAAGCACTTTGCCTCCAGAGTTTGGACACCTCTGCTGGGAAACAAAGGCTTGCAGGAGAAGCCAGCCTGTGCTGGAGTCTGCTCCCTGAGTGAGCACCAAGTTACCGAGACAGTGAGAGGTTTGATCTGCCTGTTCTGGAGTGGGGATATCAGCAGAGATGTGCATTGTGGAAGAAAACAACAAGAGAGACACAGTGTTTCTGAAATTGAAGATGGTACAACTTTGATTCAGTCTTGGAATTACTTTTCTTTCCAAGACACTTCTTATTTTCATGCGCACAGTGTTTCTTAAGGTCATGATTGCAACAAATTTTTTCAGTAGTCTCAAAATGTGTTTATCTGAAACATATTATATTTTCAGAAATATTGTTGTGCAGTATGTGTCAAAATGTCCTTATTTCCCATGGGAAACAAAATATCTGTTTCTTGACAAGTTCTAGTCTTAGCCTGGAGTTCTTTGGTTAATGGCAAAGACCTGAAGTTGCATACTGGAAACCTTCAGTTCGCTTCATTGCACACCAGAAAATTATATATAATTACATGGAGTTATTGTATGGAGTGACCCTTAGTCATATTGTCTAAGCTGCTTATCACAACAGAAATAAGATGTATATAGTAATCTTCTTATACTTACTGAGAAACCTAACCCCAGCCAGTACTGTGGTGGGGTCACTTATCTATCTCTGGCTATAATAAGGTTACTATACAAGGAGATACTAATGTTGGAAAAGGCATGCTGGAGATTTCACGTTTAGGTCAGTGTAGTTATTTCTGTCTTCAATAGGTGAATGTAGAAGGTTTCCTTAGAGGTTGATGAGTAAATAATCCACCCTCCAGAAAGGAAAAGGAACGAGTAGGACATCCTCATGGGATGTATAATTCTGAGTGCCTTGTACAGCTGGGGTGAGACTGTTCCCTCTGTCTTCTCTAAACAAATATTGTAGAACCAGTTGTTCACTGTAGCATTAAAAGATCATGCTGTCTGACAAAGAGGTTCCTTCCACAGCCTCCCTCTTGCGAGTCTCCAGCACCGAGCCCACGGGTGGGGAGCCTGGCAAGGGAGAAGGTGGGAGGCACATCCCCATGATGGCTCTCAAGGCAGGCAGAGACAGCAATTCTGAGTCCAAATGTTTTTCAGGCAAGGGGTAGCTTTGTTTCAGTGCCTATGTCTTTTAAGAGACAATTGAAAAAAAAAAAAAAAAAAAAAAAGAAAAAGAATCAGGGAATCAGGGAAGAGTTGATGGTTTAAAAGAAACACCTTGCTTTGGAAATCCACACACATCTTTCTGTAAGGAGAAGAATGTTTTAGGAAAAAAGCCTGGCTTTTCCCTGGGGAAAATATATCCTAGTTACACTAGTAATTCCCAAAGAGGGATCTAGAAGAGGGTCTGTGGAACATTTTTGGAGTTGCTCCTTGGAGGTCAGTAGCAGTCAGTGAGGGAAATTTTCTCTTACAGTACTTTGCATGGAAAAACTGGAGTCATTAGTGTGTACAAGAGGGGTCACTTTCAGGGCTCGGCTTATGTGTAGGCTCCCCTCCGGCAAAGGCTTTTCTGAGACACAGCAGTGCCAGCGGAATCAGTGCAGGAAGGGGCTGGGGCAGATTTGGGTCAGGAATGACCTATTGGCCTCTCTCCTTGTCTGGCACCAGCTCAGATTTGCATTGGCACCAGTGATCGTGTGGAACGAAATGGTTTTTAAAAATAAATTTGGAAACAGCCACTGGCTTGGTTCACCAGTGCTGGACATGACGGTCATGGAGAGAGTCACGGGACTGTCATGGGAACGGGGAGCAGGGGCGCAGGGAAGGCATGTCGCAGAGATCCTGCTAACGCAGAAATCATTTTCCAGAAGCACAAGCCCAAGACTGAGCAATACATTTTTGGGATAAAACCAAAGCCACTAGTCTTAGTTGTGCTGAATAAATACTTGCAGCTTCTATTCAAAAAACATGTTGGAGGAAAAAGTGCCTGAACCAATGCTTAACAGATGAGGGGGAGCCTCTGGTGTGCTTTCGTCTTGCTTGCTTGCATATTATGTAGGAGAGAGATTTCTCCCAGGTTTTGGTTGATAGCAGGCTGGCGTGGAATTGCAGATCAGCTCTGCTGAAGTAATCACCAGGGTCATTAAGCTTATGAGGTGTGTGTCTGGAGACAGGGGCTGTGTATGGGAGTAAAGGGAAACCTGACCCCAGAGGTGTTTGGGTGCCAAATTGTCACCTGAGTGGGCAGAGGACCTCCATTCTCTGGAAAGGCCTAGTCCAAAGATGTTGCTCATTAAACGTACAGTATCACAAGGGCAAAGAAAGCATCCAGGCCTCAGGATTCAGCAAAGCTCTGCACTGGGCAGAGCGGGGTTTCTGAGGTCTCCTGTTCTGGCTTGCTTTTTTGAAGGTGTAGAGTTTGATAAAGCACACACACGTACACACACAACCTAGCCAAAGCATTCACCTTGTGATTCCTTTATCCTTTCAAGACGAATGTGCTGCGAAAGGCCAGTTCTCCCACCACAAAATGTCAGTAGCTTCCTGCCTTCTCACAGCACTCCCTTTCTCTCCGTCTGTGAGATGTTGAAAAGCAAAGTGCAGCTAACTGCAAACACAAGGGGAAAATTTAAGGCCTCATCTTTTCCCATCTTTCCTTGGTTACTCTAAGAGATGGTGATGAATTTGACCACTGGGTCCATTGTGTAACCCCTCCCTGTTGGCATGGGCCAGACCTGACCCCCCCATGTCCATGCTTACAGTTTGGCTTTCCTGCTGCGGGTGAGTCACCGTTCACTGTTCATTCATGAAAGGCAAAAATGGCACTTGGGAAAGGTGCCAAATCTTTTAGGAATATTAGCTCCTCGATTACTGGCCAATTTTACAGTAGATTCAGGGAGAGGATGGATGGACGACAGGCACTGCAGTGAGCTGCAGACAGTCCAGGAGCTGTGATGGATGACATGGTGCTGCATCTGCTCTGTCACCAGGGTGTGCATCCTGCATGCTCTACTGCAGAGTCTATGCCTCAGAGGCTGGTTTCTTTCCAAAGGCATGATGATGAAATAACTATTGTGCTCAGAAATCTGTTTAAAAAACGAAACATGTCTATCCAGCCCTTTGCTCTTTGGCAGATGACTTGAGCTCTTCTTCACCTGGTTAACCCGGGAGATTCATTTTGTGAGCGGGGTGTCAGATCTCATTTACCTAAAAGCTCCCAATACTCTTAGTGCTTCCAGATACCGCTGCTGTCATGGCAACAAGGTTATTTATGCATAATAGATACCTACTTTTCCTTTTTTTTCAATATTGCTGAGTGGAGATCGGGTCAGAGGGGCCATAAAATGGAGTGAGGAACTCCCAACCATGTTAATAAGCCCTCCAGACGCCTTTCCTCCTCTCCGGCACCTGGCTGACCTGGTACAAGTCCCTGTGACTGCTCTCAGTTTAGCTCTTCATCTGGCAGGAACAAGTGAGAGCAGAAGGGTGTGTGGAGATATAACTAGAAGATGCCGACATCCCGTTCAACATAGGCTGAGACACACTGATCTCCATGCAGAGCAGACCCTGTCACAAACCAAAGTGCCATTTGCCAAGCTGCCTTCATTCACCTGACCCTTTACTTAACTTAATCTGTATTGTATGCTTTATCAGTACCACTGTTCAATTATTTAATAGCCAGGCCACCAAAGAAACACCAACATCCCTATTGTCAGACCCAAGCTGATTAAAAAGGTTCTAAGGCTACAATTTCAATTTAGTTAAGTTCTACCTTTAAATTCTTCCTGGGTTTCATCTGTCCATTTTCCATGGCAACCAGCAAGGACCAGGGGTCAGAGAGGGAAAGAGAGGGAGTCATTTCATTTAAATTAGATGAAGCTCTGTTACCCATCAGAGCACTTTGCACATGACAGGTTTTCTATGAAAAGGGCCCCTTGATCGTGTGTCCTGGCAAACCTCCCTCTGCAGAGCTTTGTTATTTTCCTTTGCTGAGGAGCTGCTTCTCAGGATCTAAATCAATTCTATTTACATGTAATATTGAGTACAAGGAGTGGAAAAACCCTCCACAGAAAGAGGAGAGTAAGTGGTTGCCCAGAATTCATTGTCAGATAATGATCCAGTCTCCCAACAAATAAAAAGCTCCTCTTCACAGCTCACGCATTCCACCTCAATTGGCCTTGCAGATGCTTGCAGCCACCTGCCTCCAACAAGACCAGGGTTCAAACATCCCAGATGTTGTAACGCTAAGAGTGATGCTGGGCAGTTGCACCATTGCCGACCCAGGAGTCTCTGTGAGCCCAGCACCACACATTTGCTGCGCATGTCTCTTGGGGACCACTGGGACCCTGCTGGGGGGGCTGGATGCCTTTGCTGGGTACAGCTCTGGATGCTGTTGGCAGCCCGTCTGCAGCTCCAGGTCTTTGGTGCACAGCTGAGTACCACCACTCCCAGGGTCTGGGAGTCACACACCTTCACAAGCTCAGTTCATCAGCATTTAAAACCAGAGCTCAGAGTGTCTCAGCATCTGGCATGTTGAGGTGTCAGAGCAGGGGAGCATCAGGAATTTCCCTGTCCTGGTCATCCCAGTGAGGGGGGGCAAAGGCAGGGGATGAAGGGAGAGCAGCGCTCTGAAATCAAGTGGATCCTCCTTCCCCATCAGTGTCAGAGGCTGCTCCTGCAGTGCAGATCCCCTTCCTGAGCCCTGCCGAGCTGGAGAAGTTAAAATAGCTGCCTACGCCTGCAGTCGCTGAGCAGGAGGGAGCGAGGAGCACCGTCCCAGGGAAAAGGAGGGCACGTGAAGCAATAACAATACTTCCCTCTTATGTAACTCTTGCCTAAAATACTTCAAAGTGGGCTCATAGATAAATAATTGAAGATAATATAGAATTATCTGTCATTTTGTATGTCAGAAAGTAAAATTCCCCATTGTTTCTGTTTCAGTTAGGTATTGAAATCACCCCATTTGTGGGCTGAAACAAGGCCATGTAGCTTCAGAAAGTGACCAAGAGAGCACAAAGCATGCCCATGTACATTGCAGCTACTCAGTGTTTAGGGCAAAAATTATTTACTGGGAAAAATTCACAAGTAATTCTGAAAAATGAATAGTTGAGAAATGTCTAATTCACCCACAGGCAGTTTGCAGGAGTGGGGAGGGGAAAGAGGGGAGGCAACATTTGTCAGATAAATTATTTGTGAAGTAATCACTCTGATGCTCTCTGAAGTTGACGGGGTACTTGCATAAATAAGACTATTCATGGAGAAGACCAAGTCTGTAATGGTACTCTGAGAATGATAAATTCATTAGTTGAAAGCACTGATTATGAATCAAAAGGATAGGGAGGGGAAAAAATCAAGTCATAATTAGTCACTTAAATTGTATCAAGTAGCAAGCAACTGATTTTAAACAAGTCCAAACAAAGAGGAAATGATTCGCTCTGATTAAGTCAGTCTCTCTTGCCCTTTTAAAGATTTATGAAGTAATGTCAATAAATTATGGCTCTTGGGACTTAACCTATAAAAACTGCATAGAAACGCAATATAATACAACATCAGATAAGTGGGCTAGACACAGTAGAACAGAAATTAAATGCATATTTATTAAGGAGGTACATAATGAGTCTCATGCCACCCAAATATTGACCAATGGTAACTAGCCTAAACTCTCCTCCTCACTCCTGTTCCCAATTTAGTCTGTCTGCTCTTCTAATGCTGAAGTTGGACCCAATTTGATCACTGATAAGCTTAATTACACTGCTGAAGGACTTCTTGTAATACTAAGTGATGTGAATTAATTACGGTGCTGGTGAATTATGTAGCATACACATAAAGACCCATTTGGAGTTTCCCCTCTTTCCCAGCAAAGCACAGGATCTGGGTTTCCTAGAATACAGTTTCCAACTGCTGTGAAAGTGATGCTGCAGGGACAGGGCAGGTCTGTTGCTTAGGGGTCCCTTTCTCCAGAGCAATGAGTTGAAAGAATAGTGTAGGAGAAGCAAACAGTATTTGCTACAAAATTCAGGCATATTGATTCTGGTGCCAGGGTAGTGGTGTTATTGTTATTATCATTGTTATCATTATTGCTATTAAGAAAGCATCAGTAATAAACTCAGCGCTCGGTCTAACAGACACTTTCATCCAAATTATATCACGTTGGGCTCCAAGCTGGGACAGAAATCAGACACAGTGGTAGACTTAGGGAAGGAGAAACTATATTTAAACTAAAAAATACTGAACCTCTTCTGGGTTTGATCCAGAGCTAGCAGAGCTAATAATGCCTCACAATGAGACCAACTTCTATCCGGGATTTCCAAGCATTTTGCATTAAGGAAGAAATGTTCTCGTGTGTACCTGGGTACTGGGAGTGGTGAAGCTCAATTAAGAAAAGAACTTGAACAGGTACTTCAAGCTTGGGTCCACACAAGTCCCACTGAAATCTGTGAGACTTAAACACATGCTTGAATTGTTTGTCAGAGATGGATGGCACTGCTCAACACACAACACGTGTGCCGGGGGTTTCTGAGATTTGCCAGCTCGGTTTTTTGTCCTCCCATCAGACACCACTGGAGAGGTCTGACAGGCTAGATTGGCACCTGCCTTCCAGATGCAGAAGGCTCTGCTTCAGTGAACTTCTCCAGTTGCCCGATCCTGCCCTGCTCTATTTTTGGTGCCAATAAATCTCCTGTAGACATCCCCTTTGTCACAGCCTGTTCCCCAGCCACTAACTCTGTAGGCTCTTCTGTTCCAAATGTAATTGCTCTTCAGCCTTTTTTTTCCTTTCCCCCCCTCTTTTTTTTCCTGCTGTCTGGAACCATAGCTCATCATCCTACACTTCTCATTATCTTAATTAAACCAGGGCAAATCCAGGGCCTGTTTTATAACCTGACATTACCCTGTACAATTTTTTAGCTCAAAAGATGTGAATTAGTGCTGAGATATCTCCTTGGAGGAAATTGGCACCTCGGTTCCCTTGGCTTTCAGTAGCATGGCTGCCTGAGGAGGGCTGAGTAACCAACTGAGCTGAGCACTCCGCTGTGCCCCATCGCACCAGGTAAAACCAGTCTTTTCCATAGCAGCCCAGTTCTTTCCCACTGTCATTGAAACTCTTGTATGGCTGCTCTGGGTAACTGGGTTGGGTTTGTATTGCAAACCACCAGATCTACCTCGTTCTGCTCGCTGCTTGCTATATACTGGCTGACAGTTGTTTTAGTGGTTTTTGCTGCATTTCTACATCCCAAGCTGCTTTCTGCCAAGTCAACTGTGGCACCCAGGAGTTAGGTGAGAAAGGCAAGAGCCATTCCCAGTGAGTGGAGTGGAGGTGGAGCAGGCTGTTGGGATGGTTCATGGGGACTTTTACTCCATCCTTTGCAAGAGCAATGCTTGTGGGTGATGCTCTGGGGACAGCTCTTGTCCTGCTCCAAGCCATGGGCACGGGGACGTACCAGCTGCCAAGTCACAATACAAAGGAGGCTTCTCAGTCCTCTGGACACTGCAGGTTCCAAGCATTGTCCCTTGAACTGATTAATCAACTTTCTGGCTCCCCCCTGAGCAAAATACTATTTTATGTGATGTGGCATCTGAGGGCCATTAAAGGAACAGGACTGGCATACTCTTGGGCTCATGCTTTCAGTACAAACTCGCTGCTGACCTGATGATGTTATTATATGGATAAAGGTGCTTTAGATTTCAGTACTGGGGCTAGGCTTTTTCTCACACTAGTTTCTGGGAGGATCAGAGGAAAAAAAAAAAAAAAAGGAGAGAATAATTTAAACCAACTTTTTTTATTATGGTCAGGGGCCATGGCCCTCTTGTTCTTTTATGCCACTAGGAGTTAGAGCGTTTGTACCCATTTACTCGTGTGTCTCCTCTTGTCATGCTGGAGGTCCTTGGGTAACGCTCCCAATTTCAGAATGGGGAAATGAAATGTAGAGGGTGTAGAGGCGTATGCGGCCAGGAGAGGGTGCTGGGAGCCGGGTACCATCCCCGGGGATGGGCACCCTGACTGACACACGCAACCTGGTGTGAAGAGGGGGCAGGCATTACATCTCAGCTCTGCGTGTGTAAACATTGGTGATAACAGTGCTGTTCGGTCCTTTCAGGAGGATTATCTGCTGTTTAGTTAAACAATGTTTGCACAATGTCTAGGAAGGAAGGGCTTTGTTGTAAACATATGGTGTACAGCTCGGAGTGCATGGGTGGGGAGGCTGCTGTTTACTCCGTGCAGCAGTAACTGATGGACGAAGCTGTGCTTCGCCTCTGCACGTCTCCAGATGAACTGTGGAGGAAGGGAGGTAGTACTGTCAGCACATCTATTTTTTCAGAAAAATCGTGGGATTTACTGGGTCCCAGAGGGCACCTGAGGGCCAGCCAGGAAGTTGGTTCATGCCATCCTGACCCCTGGGTCATTTGTTTATGTAATAAGTAGTGATATTTTGTGGTATCAGGATGGCCAAGGGAACTACCTGAACATTGAAATAACAGAGACTCCAGAACAGTTTGCTCAGAGAGTTTATATCTTTGGTCTCCTCATGTTGGTGGGTTTTATGCTTCAGTTTCTGGTCTTATTTGGACCTACCTGGCTGACCCACCAGGTCATGGTGATGCAGGGTAGACCAAAAGCAGGGTCTGCCTAGGAACTCCAGCCTGGGAGAGGCACTGGGAGTTGTACCCAAGGGCTTGGAGGAACATTAATGTGCTATTAGACATGAGTCACCAAACACCTTTCCCTAATGAGCTTCGAAAGTGGAGCACCATCTGGCCTCACCCTCAGCACCTCGATTAAATGAACATCTTACAGCTGCGTGTTCAGGGTGCAGTGGGGAGGCTGCCTCCTGTAGCAGCTTAAACCTCCCCTGGTGCAGGCTCCATGGGGTCCTGGGGGTTGCTGCTTTGTGAGAGCACTCGCAGGAGCACCAAATCCTGCTGGGAGAAGTCAGGTGGCTCCATGGCAGCAAGGAAAGCGCTTACAGAGAGGCTGAGGTTGAAATGCCTGTACCTGTGTTGCCCCAAAGCCAGTGGGAAGCAGGAGGGGAACAAGTGCTGAACAAAGGGATTTTCTTGCAGGGAAATGACACCTTTAAAATCTCACGTAAAGGAGATGCTGGCTTCAGGAGCCATCAACTGAATGCTCTGATTTTACAGGGAAACAAGAGATTCAGATGGTATTAGACATTATTTCTTTTCAAAACACTGCTGGAAAATTTTCCATTTTTATTCTGAAGTGAAAATACATTTTAAAAACATGCTTTCTCCCCTGCTGTCTGGCCACTGCAAGATAGTCGACAATATTAGCAAAGCTGATGGCTGCTAAATGGCCTTCTTTCCAACAGTAATGAGCTGCATTTAATAATGAATTAAACATCATTAACTGGGGAAGTTTTTGGTGAATGCTTCTTTAATATCATTGTGCAGCAATTATCACTGGAGCGAATAGCGCAGCTCTGTCCAGCTGCACCATTTGTCATTATTTGGAGGAGCAGTAAAATCACTCTGGTCCAGAAGGGCTAATAACATTAAGTGACACTGAGTAAAGTTTAACAAGTGTTTCTGTTCATCATGCAGACCAGAATAACTAAGATGCTCAATCCTGCTCCACCTTCTGTATCTGGATGACCCAGCTAGCCTGGCTGTATTTCTGCAATCAATGAAAGCCCCTCTCAGTATGACCTAATTCATAGGCACATGAAGTTTCTTTATTAAAAATTGATACACACAATTAAACAATGATAAAAGATGATAATGGGAGTAATGAAGCTATTTGGTATTTGCAGGCTTTATTATGTAGTGCCAGTTCATAGTAATGAAACCTTTCAGACTTATTTATCATGTCTAGTTACAGGGTCACATTCATGAAAACATGCTTGGTACTTTTCCAAAAATTCTTCGCCTTAAAATAAGGGACTCTGGAAAAAAAAATCAGAATAACTATTTACCAGTATTTCTTTGACATTTCCTTACTGCCATAGCTGAGCAGTATATTTTTTAGCAAAAAAAATGTAGTAGCCAAAATATTTCTTCTCAGGAGGAGAGTGGCCATGTACAGCTTGCAGCCTTGGGGAGTAGTTCAGTCTGCAGCAACAGTAATGAGAAGAAGGATTCAGGGATGGCTAAACATTTATTTGGGCCATTGAGAAAGGAAGTGGTTTGTTGTAATATTTTCTAAAAGAAATTACTCCCCTCTTTTTTTTTTTTTTAAATAGTACAAAGACAACTTTTCTGCTTAAAAAAACAAACAAAGAAACAAAAGTGTCTCAGGTTTGGTAACCCAGAGCAAGCGAAACTTTTGTTCTCCTGAGCAGAGAAAAATGTTTTGGGTCAAATAAATTATTTTTATTATTATTTTTTCAGCTTGTTTTCTCAGTTGAACAATCCGTTATTTGGCAGTGCTGCTCATTGCAATCTCCCCACATCCCTGCCAGGTGAGGACTTCTCTGCTCTCCCTAAGGCTTGTTGGAGTGGGACAACAGCAGATAAAAGACACAGCCCTTGCTCTCACTTAAAAAAGTTGAAATAATTGGTTTTTAAGAAAAAATATATTACAGAATGGTGGAATGCATCTCTGATTTATGCGCCTCTGCGGCAGGACAGCTTTCCACCCCTATGTACCCAGCTGCTCTGGAGAAGAGAAGTGCATTTGCAATGGTTCAACTTGCCCCAGACAGTGACTTGTGCTGCTCGCAACTGAAGGGTCATTGCATCTGTTGCAGCACAGAGGAGGCTACAGCCATGGTGCTGGGACTGGCCACCAACATTGTTTGACACTAGTAGCTCTTGAAGCTCCTTTTCCCTAATTCCTGAGCTGCTGGGTCTTCAAAATCTTGTGATGGATGCAGCAGGAGCAGAACAAGCAGCTCACTGCGCTTCAGCAGAAGGAGCTGTGGGGTGTTTCTCGCACCAGCAGCGCCAGGCTCAGCTTCCCTGGCCGTCTTTTCACTTTGGTAGGGTGAAATACAAGGCGGAAACATTAATGTGAAGGTTCCTCACAAGGGCTTTTCTCCTCATAAGCTCTGCAGTGTCATTTCTGTGGGACAAGTATACTCATAGAGTGATAACACATACTTTAAACAACAGCAGCTTCTTCGTTTTGTACCTTTTGGGTATCATTTAGCAAGGATCACACTGCAACAAACAGCTCCGATTGTTAAGTGGCTATAGCAACAATATTGCATAGTAAACAGATGTAGGCACCAGAATATTTATGGATGTAAATGAATGCACATGATTTAATTGAGTTTTAGACATCCCAGACAACTACGGCTCCAGGTTGGACACAACCATGTGCAAACTGTCTATGTGAAACAGGACCAGAGGGTCAAATCATTGCATTAATCACTTGCTGGACTTTGCCTGGTCTCCAGGAGGGAAGGTGATGTGTTGCCAATCCTATTCAAAGGATCTGTTGGAAGCTGGATGCTGTGGTGGGCCAGGTGGTCTTCTCAAGGGCACCCAGGCTCCTCCGTTCCCAGACTGTGCCGAGTGCTCGGTTCAGTGCAAACATTCGCAGAACTGATTGAACTGTTGCTCCAGTGTGTTCCCAGTTGCAGCACAGTTAAAACCCAGGAGGAATGTCTCCATCTCTCCTCTGTGTGCCCATCGGCACATGCAGCAGCAGCGCAGTCTCTACAGCGCAGGGTACCTGCCTGGGCAGAGGGTCACATGCACGTTACTCACTGCCTTGGCTTCAGCAGCTTATTCAGGAGCATATTCCTGCCAAGGCTCCAATTGCTGAGCCACTTGGGGGTCTGTGAAAACACCCATTTACTCCCCGCTGGTATCGGGCGTGAGCAGGCTGATCAGCTCCTTCTTCTTCCTGTTTGATGATCAAAATATTTACGGCTCAGTGAGTAGGGCTGGCAGCAGCCCCAAAACTTTGCTCTTGATAGTAAATGTCACATTTAATATTGATGATGTGGGCTATTCAAGTCACAGTCAGATGAGTTATTAACCATTGGGAATGACATCTATTATAGGAAACTCCTAAACTGTGAGCTGCCTTATAAGTTATAAGCTTCTTTTGTATAAAAAATATCAAAATCTAAGCCATTCACTAAAAATACATGGATACTGTTCACTGTTACATGGCAAGGAGAACCCATCTACTGTCCAGGCTGCTTTATTATTCACCTTAGCAGTGCATAAAACTATGCCCTGGAGGGAAATAGGGTAGTTATTTTATTACCCTCAGCAAACAGAGCACAGAGCAGCACCATGCCACATCACCAGAGAGGGGTCACTTGCTGATGCCAGAGCCCACTGGATCTGCTCCTTTGTGTGTGGTTCCCACTTTGCTGTTTGGTGACACAGAGGACACCAGAGGCTGACGTGTCTCTGCCACAGCAGCATTAGTGCTCTTGGATTTTCTTTTGATTGTGCACTGAAATTAAAATAAGTGACTTTGTGGGAATTCTGGCCAGCACTGATACACTGTGAATGAGTTGGGCTGTGCATTTTCATGCTCCTAAGAAATATTAGGGTAAGTAGTGTAGTGAACTTGTTAGTGTTCTGCTGGGACTTACCATGAAAGAGACTCTGTGTGCTATTGCTATTACGGGAAACAAGAAATGAATATACAGTTATACAGAATGTCAATATTTATAGCTTGTCATAAAAGGGCTTCTAATTATTGGGAGATGAATTCTCTTGTCCAGCATATTGGTGCAAACTCTGAGTATTGTTAGAAATTGAGTAACTTGGTCAAACCATACTATCAGCTTCATCAATTCTTGTGTTGATCAAGTCAGTGAATTTTATATGAATACTCTACATCCCACTGTGTGATGCTGGTGTTACTGAGATGATGAGATGTTACTGAGATGTTACGGGGTGCAGAAAAAATATTATTTATGGATTCACTAAATCCATTTTAGGTACTGGTTTTCCAAGGCTTTCAAAACTAGTCAGGAAGGCTCTGTAGGGATCTGTGTTTCTTGGACTGGGGAGGAGTGTTTCACATTGGGAATGGCAGCTTCAGTAGGAAAAGGACTGAAAATGTGGCTGTAGACCCAAACTGCTCTATTTATGCTCCATATGACGGGTTTTTGCTTTGCTCTCTGCCAGGTAGCAATTTTCCAAGGCAAATACATCTACTGTGCATTTTAGTTAGGTTGGAAAAAACCTAAGGGAAGTATGACATTGTGTTATTCTTTCTGTGTGGCTTCCAAAATATCAGTATGGATTTTCAGGCAGTCAGAGATCACTTTACTCCACTTCACATTGCTTCTCTGGTAAATAAAAATGCAAATCCACAACAGACATGGCCAAAGCACATCCAAATGCACCCCCCATGGGACCTGGAGACCCCTGGCAGCTCCTCCTGCTTTGCACTATTGATACAGATGTCCTTTATACCTACCTCAGATAAAAGAATTAGTAATTATTTCCACTTTTTACTTCCATGTCTCTTAGTGCATCACAGATTTGCTGCGTGCCAAAGTCTGCCTTGACTCATACCTTTACTTAAGCCAAAAACCCCCAACCTTTCTGAGCAGTAGCTATTATCCTCCTTTTACAGATGAGGAAACTGTGCACAAAGAGAATAAATTATTTACCTAAGGTCACAGAACAGATCCAAAATGCCATAATTAGGGAAAGGACCCAGATTGCCTAATTCCCCTTCCTGTGCTTTAACAGCAAGTGTTATTTTTCCTGCTCGTTGTCACTTACTCTCCCTTGGGCACTCCATCATCCATCCCCCATCTCATACCAATGCCTTTCTCATTTGGTACCTATCCTACTTCTTCATTTCTGACTCAGCAGTATCACGGTACGCACCAAACCAGTCAGTCTCAATGTAGCATCATGTCTGGCAGAGTAAGATTTGCATTTGACTCTTTAGCAGTCCAAATGCGAATTTCACAGTTGTGTTGAGGCACCGATTTATACTAATTTGTGCTCTGTTTTGCTTTGGTAAGACCTACCTGAGAGGCTTTTTTTTTTTTTTTTAACCTTTAATAATGACAGCATTTTAAAACCTTGTTCTGTAAAGTTGTGGAACTCATTGTTACATCAACCTAAAACGCAGCCGAGATAAATTCAGTCTATGGTCACAATAAGGTCTCTCAATCTCATGCACTTCCATTTTCCTGGTCAATGCAAGGATAACACTGATTATCCCGACACCATTGCAAGGGGTCCTTTTGCCTATAAGTTTGGAAGTGTCCAGAGCAGAGCAGGTCCTGCATCAACATGATCATCAGCACAATCTGAGTTAAAATTAACTCCTTGGTGCACTAATTGGATGAGGCTTGTCACAGAACAAAATGTATGGTACATTGCCAGAGTTAGCAGGTAAATGTATCACACTCCCTTAATGGATTATCAATCAAGAAAGAAAGAACATTAACAAACCACGAAAAACTCTCTAGCATTTTTTGCAGAAGCAAATCAAAAGTGAATTTAATGTACAAGAGAGGAAACACCCAGATTACAAGCTGGATGTCTTCAAGGTCTTAGGAGATCAGATAAAGGAGCAATCACCAAACTTAGCAGTTGATTTCCTGTAGAAGAAAACAAATGTAAATGAAAATATCAGGAAAAGTAACTGTAAGGGGCAATCAGCCTGAACCAGGTATGCTGTGAGATCTTCTGGAAAGTCCCTGTCCAGGTTTAGCCCAAGGGCAAGGGGCTGTGTTTCCAGCATTAGAGTTAATAACTTTCTCTCAGCAATTTAAAATCTTCTAGTAAAAAGCTTTAAAATTACTAAAATAATATTTTTAAAGTGCTCTTGCTCCCTACCTTTGCATCTTCCATCCAACGAGAGGAGCTTTTTGACCTCTCATGCTCCAAGGCACAACACAGTGGGGGATTTTCCTTCAGCAAACAGGTCGGAGTGTACAAAGCACACTAAACCTCCCAGGAGGGTGCCAGAATGCCTGGCTGCCTTTCCTAGGGCTTCTGAGATTCATCTCGGATATGTTGGGAATGACAATGATATCCTGAAAGCTGCCAAAAAATCACAAGGAACAGCTGGTAAAAATGCTCAAACCTCCCAGTGCCCTTAATACACTGTAAACAAATCTGCTTCATTTAAACCACACACAAGGTGGTTAGGAGACTTGCTCCTAGATTTATGGGGTTTAATTGTTGTTATTGCCATTCCCAAACATAAGAAATGTAAAGCACTTGAGGAAAAAAAACGTTGAGAAGGAAATATTTTAAGTCTTCTCAGGTTGTTGTTAATGATTCAAGAAGACCTAGAGCTTTCCTGGAATCCTGAAAAGAAAAATGTGTCACAAAATGGCTTTTTTTCTCCATTTCTGGACAGTTAGAGTAGCAAGACAGTGCTGTCATATACCATAGCTGCGGCTCTGGTAGAGGGCTTTTTGTAAGATTTCAGGTGTCTACCTTCTGCCATCCACTCCATTTAAGAAATGATGACCAATGGCCAGCTCATTTCTCAAAGATTAACAGCTTGCTGGGAGTATTTAATTGTCTGGAAACAGAACTGAAGGATCCTGCAGCAAGTCCCTCGCTCCCAGGGAAGCCCCTGAGGCCAGGATTGAGGTTGTCATTTACAGGATTAAAACCCCGGTGTGTCCCAGTGCAGAAGTGGCTCAGCTCCAGTGGGGAGAAAGCTGTTCAAAGCCAAGGACACATGGTCTTGACAGCAGGACAGATACTGTCTGGCTTAAAGTTGCTGTGAAATCATCATGAGTTATTACTATGAGATCCTGACATCCCACAGTGGAGCAGCACTAATTTATTTTGCACTGCTAGTTCTTGTAAGTTCATAAGCAACTATTGCAGGAGCACCAGGGACATGGGGATCTCAGAGAAGGTCTAGCCCTTGGCTGGTGGCTTTGCTCGGGCATTGCAGCTCAGTGTGCAAATGTGTGTGCATGTAGATCTGTTAGGGGAGCACTTTACTGCTAACAGGGTTATGTTTGCTTCTGTACATGTGAAGCATGTTTGCTTCTGTAAATTACACCCACTCTCCTGCCCATTACCTTCATGCCAATTTGAACTTGTGTCCAGGGCATTAAGGTTGGCAGCAGAAACCTCCTGTATCTGCATCCTAGTCCTTTTCACTCTAACATTTCCATTCTCTAGTACCTTAAATGGTCACTTCACAAACTTCAGTTCCACAAGTTTTTTTCTGAAGAGCCACACTGCTCCTCTCAGCCTCCCATGCCCCAGGACTAAAGCTCAGTAACACTGTCAGATCATTCCCTGGCTGCAAAGCCAGGGGAAAGGAGCAGGACAGAGCAGGGATTAGAGCTTGGGCTGGTTCTTCTAGACCCAAATATGCACTCCACCCCTCAAGGTACAGAAACGCTTTCTCTTTCTCTGTTTTTTCCTATGGGAAAGGACTGCCCTGGTGTAGGTGTCCATCTCCAGAAGGTTCTTGTCTACCTTTTACGGTGATGTTTAGCTCTGCCCCAGCCCAGGACTTCTTTTGCTCCTTTAGGCTGATCTCTAATCAGGTCTGTGATCTCATTCCTCAGGCATGTAACTTTTTGCCTTTGTAATGTAGGAGATGTACAGCCCGGTGCTGAGTTTTCTGTGAGGGCCGCTGTGTAGGACACTGCTGAGCTCAGGGTCCTTGGGGGGGTGGGTCAGGTCAGAGTTGGGAGCTGTTGACTTCAACATGAGGTAAATGCCAAGGCAGGCGTTAGAGCACAACTACCTTTGCGGAACTGGCCCTCTGCCACTTCACTGCACCTCTTTAATTCGAGTGGTGACTCACAGCCTGGAACTATTAGGTAGATGGCATATGCAATTAGTGAGTGGTATTTTTCAGTGTTCATTTTACTTATTATATTGTATTTTGATTTATAATTATATATACGGTGCATTCCTTTCCTGGGCTCCAGGCATCCTTGCCAAAATTAAAAAGTACAGTTAGCAAAACTCAAGCCAGCAGATACTCAGAGCTCTTGGTCAAAAATAACCAGCCAGAGAGATTATTTTTTCCACCAATTCTTCATATACTTTCTGTTCTCCCTGCACTTCCCTTCCCAGGTACTTCAGGACAAGGAGAGCAGCCCCCGAGCAAACTCCTTGGCCCCACACAGCAATGTACAGCACAACAGGACAGTTCCAACCGATTCCTCAAATCAGGAGTAGTATTTGCTGTTATTCCCAAGTCTTCAAAATATATTTACTTTGTACTCTTGGGAATTTTTAATGCTGGAAGAAGTGTCTGTGCAATCATTATCTGGGATTTGCAAGTGCCTGTGAGAGGGGATGCAGTGAAGCATCACCTCTCAGTCTCTGGAAGGCTCTCTTGTTCAAGGAAATTCAGTTTTCTGTGGAGAAGACTGGGGAGCCTGGGGTGGGATTTCTAGAGAGATGAGAACAAGCAAGTTGTATACCAGGTGTCTCACTGTGATGTATTTGTATAAATAACATAAGTTATACTAACTGAGAATCACTGCTTTCTCATTTCCTAGGGCAGTGGCTGGGGGCAGTGCTACCATAAGAGGTGAAGGCAGTAACTCAAATTCTGTCTTTGTGGTCATCTGTAAAAGAGTCAGCTCAAAAGGGCTCTGCAGGCAAGGGCTCTCCAGCCAGTACCAGCAAATCATCCCCTAAAAAGTCCTCTGTGAGATTTTCAGACAAGGTGAGGTAATATTTACAGACTTGCCTGTACAAAGTATGACTGACAGTTGGCAGAACAGCGGCCAAAGAGCCAGTCGGAGGGTTGTTAAACCTGCCAGGAAAAAAAAAAAAAAAAGAAAAAAAAAAAAGAAAAAAGCACAATTTCATAATTATTTCAGGCTTCCCTTAGAGATCAAAGAACAAAGCTGATACCGGGCTGGTAGGGAATTGTCTAGATTTAGTGCAAGGCAAGAAGAAGCTAATGTTGAAATTACTGCTGGAAATGACTGATGGGGGAACACTTATGGAGCCAGGAGCTGATTAAGGGGAAAAAAGCCTTGCCTTTCCCTGTTACTGAAGTAGAAAGGAGACACGGGCTGGCCAGGACAGCAGGCTTTCAAGAGAATGCTACAGTAGGGATGAGTGTGAAGCTCTATCCTGATCCCAGCAGGTCTGTCACAGCACAGTGTTACATATCTGGGTATAAGGCTTAGGAGTTTGATGAGGAAGATGTTAACGTGGGTGAAACTTGAAAATTTCATTTAAATTCCTACATGTAAAAATGTAACTTTTTACCAGCAAATACAGTGAAAAAAGCTGATACACACCAGGTGTCATCCCAGGAGCTGCATCTCTAGATGCAAAAATATGTTGGTTTGTTTTTTTTTTTTAACAGACCATAGGAACCAAACTTTATTTCCTAGAATGTTTCTGCTTTGATAAATGATTGTATTGTCATAAACATTGCTGTAATATTTCTGACCTGGTCAAGTTTAAAACAATCACACTGATGAGGCAAAAGGAACTGAGTTTCTTATGGCGGGGAAGGATAGTAGCAATCAGAGTCTTAAAAATTAGTCTGGAGCTAAACTTTGATTTGAAGATACACTATTGTGTAACTGGGTGAAAAATCACACAGGTTTAAGGACAAGGTTAATCACACTTGGTTGTATGCAAATAGCTGTTCCCCTCTATCATGTGCCGTGGTGCTCAGAGCCTCTAGGGACAAATTCTTGCCACTGGATTGGCCTTTCTGTTTTGGGCAATGTCTGAACAGGGATGAGATGGAGCAGGCACCATCTGGTTGGGTCTGGGTGGTTTCCTATGTGAAACACAGAGTGCACTTTGCTGACCACAGACTGCCAGGCAAACACTGCTCCTAAAAACAAAATCACACATTGGGGCAAGTAGCAGGTAAGATCTGACTTCTGCCTCTTCTCTGCTCATCCTCAACATAGTAGACCAGCATAATCTCAAGGTGCTGGCAGCACCTCACCAAGTTAAGTGCACTCCCAGAAAGCCACTGTCTTTTGTTGGTTTTTGTAGTCTGGGAATATTTATACTGAAGCTGGCTGCTGGAGGAATAAGGTCAGTGCATGGTCCGGACAATATCCAGCAAAGGTGAGTGCCATAGGGCTTGTTCTTCTCATTCTAAAGCGTGTGCTTCAGCCACAATTTCTCTTCTCACCAGTATACTGATGGCTACTGGGAGGTCAGACTTTCCATGGGTCCAGGGTAGCACCCATGTGCTCAGTCCTAAGGGAGACTTTTGCTTTCTCTGGGACATATTTAGACTCTTGTTTAATAAGCACAATTATAGCTGCAGTTTTAGGGTATTGCTGAAGCTTCCAGATGGCTACCTGTGCTTCCTGAAGGCAAAGAGAAACTCAACAGCCAGTAGTATCAAAATCCAACACAGAACACCAGTTCTGGCTCCGGGACCATCTCATTCCTGGAGATCTGCTTTCACTAGCTTGCTTTAAAACATATATATTGCCTTTTTTGTGATACAATGGCATAAGAATTTATCCATGTAACAATCAAGACAGGAATATAAGAGGGCAGAATGCAGCAGGGATGCAGCATCTGCTCAAGAAGGTAATGGTTACTTAGCAGGAATGAAACCAATAGGAGATGCACTAGCTGATAGTCCCAGTTTCTCACAGCAATAGGCTCTAAGGTGGAGACAAAGCCCTGAATCTTAAATCCATTCACAGAGACGTGATTGAGCATCTGCGTGTCAGAAAGCTTCTGGCTGCAGACATCAGTGGAGAGAGGTGTAACTGACCCCACACTTTGGCTAAAAATGCTAATAATGTTACCCCAGATGTCTGAGTGCACTCACACCCATCCTTCTCCAAACACTGACCCCACAGCCCATCTCCCTCCACTCCACACAGGATCTGCAGGGTATTCTCATACGGACCACTGTGGGAACTGTAGGAACCTACAGAAAGATGCACTAATTCATATGGCTGAAGCTTCCATAATTACTGAGGTGGAAAGTTAATTAATTCCTTAATAATTTTGAAACAGTGATGAGTTTTTAAAAATTAACCTCTTCTGTCTGATGCCTCCAATCTGGCTCTGTCCCTGGCACAGCCCTACTGAAACACAGTGAGATGCTCAGGGAGGACCCAAGCTCACCTGGCAGGACATTGGTGGTGGCGGGTGCCTTCGGGGCAGCAGGGCAGTTTCCCCCTTCCCCACTATGGGCACACACCACAGCAGGAGGTGGGAATAACAGCGCCTGGGTTGCTTAGTCTTGATATGACAGCAGCACCACACGGGAAAGTTTACAGCAACCAGAGCTGTGGACCAGCAATCGAGAAAAGTTTCCTCTTGAAAACTGAAGACCTGCCACATCCACATCTTGAAGCAACACAGATCTCCACTCAGAACATATGAAGTTAGCTTAGGAAGCATGAGAGCTTCCTTTTCAACAATCAGTATTGACCTCTACTCCTGTTGCTTAGCCTTAAGGACACAGGCATTTCAGGTGATTGTATCCAGCAGCAGCTGGAATGGTGCTGAGAGGGCTTTCCTAGAGCAGGGACCTTTGGAAAATCAGGGTTCTTCTATCCTCTGTTTTTTCAGCAACACTTAGTCTGATTTTGGGCAATACAGAAAGGCAGTGGACATCATTAGGCTGTGTTGCTGGCCATGCCTTTTGCTGGCCCATGTGAATTGGGGACTGTTCTGCTCGCCCAGCGCTGACCAGACTATTCACTGGGCATTTGCCCTCCTCGGCCCTGTGCTTCCCCAGGCCATGCCTGGCCTCTTAGTCCTGAGGAGCCAGACTTCCTTCATCTAGCTTTTTTGCTGCTAGTGTCAAAATGAATAAACCATATTCCTTTTAAGCTACCTACAACTTTTGACAGCTACAGTGATGTAAATAAAGCAGCTAACGCAGATGCTAATATTAATTCGCATGACCCAGTTGTGCTTCACTAATAGTATCTGGGTTACCAGCCAGGAGAGACAAGAACACAAAATATTTCGACTGTCTCAGGCTGTTGCACAAAAAACAAGCATTTGAAGATACTAATTTCTAAAGCTAAACCTCAGAAGTGCCCTCCATGAGGGAAAGGCATGAGGAAGGTTTGAAAAGGTCACAGGAATCTGTGTTTAGTTATGGTCAGCAATTAAGCTGTGCTGGCCACACACAGGTTGATACCAGCACCTCTTGCTGTGTGTGAATGTGCTGTGACATCCTCGGGTCAGGTCCTTTCCTGTCCAGGACTGGGCACCCATTGCACAGACACTGCCATGGCACTCAGGGATGCACTGTTTGTAGGACTGCAACTTGGGTTATCAGTTTTAAAGCAATATTTAAGATATTACAATATTCAGGATGATCATCCATATAATCCTTTCCAGCTGCAGCTTGTACACTTTTGTTCATGCCTTTGGTTTCTGCCCAGGAGCTTGCTTCACTGATATTCAGCTCGTTCTGGAGCAATTCATAGAGTGTCAAGTGTGAATAGTGTGGGAAAACATTAGGGGAGAAGTATGAATTGTGTCATCCAGCCTTACACAGCTGAAGCAAAATGGCTAGGCCATTCACATCTGCCTTGACACCCGTGGCACAGCCTGACACGGCTCTTCAGCAGCTCCTTTCAGTGCGGCTGCTCTGAAGGTCCACACCGATGCTCAGCAAAAATGTTCCTTAGAGGCACCGGGACTGCTGCAACACAGCTGTTTTTTCACAGGCTGTAGGTGTGATACTGCTTCTTTAGAGACTTGCAAAGCCCATCCAGAAAGGCCAGGCTCAGGACCTGCCTGATCAGCACCATTTTTATTTCCTCACAGCAGTGCAATGAAAATACAGAAGTGCAGGAGCAACATGTCTTCAGCCTCAGCCCAGCTATTTGCACGAGCAGAGTTATTGCTGTATGTACTGGGTTGTGGATTTGGGCTCTCAATGATAAAGAATTAGTAGAACAACCCTTCCTACAAAGAATTTGACTGAGAACAAGCTGAATGAAGGCAGGGAAGCAGCCTTCAGTGTGTGTATGGTACAGGTGTGCTGTTTGTGTTTCTGCAATAACACAACTGTGTGGCTGCAGAGAAGCAGAATTGTGCTGCTCACAGCAGGCTTAGAGGCTTAATTAAGCTTCTAGTGTTCTGTAAAGTTCATTTCACTGTTCGGTGGAGGACAGTTGAAGATAAGCATAATAGGATTACCACTGCTATATACAGCCACGTAAGCCAGGAAGTCCTCATAATGGGCCTTTACCCAGTAGGAAAATCTTTTCAGAGGATGCTTTTTATAAACTAGTTACACACGCGATGAGTGTTTGGGGAAAGTTATCCTTCCTTACGTAGATTTGCTAGAATCAGCCTAGGTAACTGCTTTGGCATAGCACACGTTTCACCTGAGGTTTGCCACTAAGGGTGCAAGTCGTGTATTAGCTATCCCGTGGAACGGGCTTTCCTTGTAAACGCTTCCCCTGACACTAATCCCCGGACTAAAGCCCAGGTGCCTTCAGCCAGGTGAGCCCCGCTGGACCTGGCCTGCCCGGGCTCACGCGGCACTGCCGAGCACAGCTGCCAGGCAGACGCCTGCCTTGCTGCGGGAATGACAAGATCCAGCAAGTCACTAGGCGAGAGCAGGGTTGTGTTCCTGGCTAATTCACCAGTATGTCTTACTAGGAGCAGAGACAAGACTCCTGGGCCACTGCCTGTGAGAGCCAGAGCCCTGCAGATCCTTTGGGAGCAGAGCCAGGCTGTCTGATGCTTTGTCACTAATAGGGAACAGCTACAAACCCTGGTAGTTATCCCGTGGCTCATGGAGGAGCGAGCTGCACTGAAAACAAGATTTTTTTAGAAGTGCCAGTACCTCTCACTCAGGCTGTCCCAAATGCTTTTAAAAGAGCTGTCACCTGGGAGCCCCTCCTGCTCAGCTCAGTGGCTCAGCGACCCCGTGGCACCGCAGGGACAGAGGGCTCTGCACACCAAGAGCCTCCTGTGGCTCTGTGCCATGGTCCTGCCACCCATCCTACTCTGGACCTGCCGTGCCTGTAGAGCTGAAGCACACAGAGAGGGCTCTTCCCCTGCACCAAAACAGCCCCAAAATGAAGGAGATGTGCCACTGGCTCTAGTCACTCCAGCATTTCAGTGCTGTAGTTTTTAATGTTTTTTTTTTCTCTTTTTTATTTTAATGCAGAGGTGATCAGTGTTTCGATTAGTTATTAGAGGAGGTGGAAGGTGGCAGAAGAGTCAGGGACATCATCATTGCCAGGGGACATCAGTGGCAGGGAAGGGAGTTATCAGTTGGGGCAGGTCTGTGGGGCTGGGGGCACTGCAGGAACACAGCCCGGCCCCAGCCACAGACTGGGGACATCCCGTGGGCACTGACCTGAGGGGCACAGTGCTGAGGGTACAGAGAAGTGCCACTGGTTTAGGGGTGGCAGGTATTTCTCAGGCTCCGCTGGCTCTGGAGAGCAGCACCCCTCTGTGATACTTTCACATCAGCCGGAGAAGCAGAGGCAGAGCTCGGCTGTGAGCAAATAATCCCACTAATGCTGTTCCCAACAAGGCTGATTCAGGCTGGTTTCCTTATCTTTGCCTTTTCTGCACAGCAGCAGGTAATTCACAGATAAAACAATCAGTGCTTATACACACACACACAGACGCTTAGGAGCTATTCTTAATCTTTCCAAATCCCTTAATATACCTTATGTATACAGTTTGGAACTTGTAGATTTAGCATGATAGATTGATTTCATGCACTATCTCAATGGAAAATGACATTAATAACTAATTCTTATTTTTTTTAGCCCTAGCTAAGCTACTGCAGAGCACTGAACTGTGGTAAATCTGTCCAGGGCAGAGAAGCGATGCTGCTAGACCAAGTTCTCTGATTGTGTCTGATGTTGTTGCCTGGGTTATATAAAGCCCAAGTTGTGATACAGCCATAGGAGAATTTGGCCAAATAACCACAGTTCAAGCATGTGTTAGAACTGATCAGCTGGAATGACTGTATTTATTTTGCACAACCCCCCCAAAAGGGAGAAAATGGATGAGAATTGAGTGGGTCATGCAGACTGACAGGGGAAGCTGCTATGACAGTTTGAAACAGATGAGTCAGGTTTTTTGCTTCATGTTTTTCTGCACGTACCACCAGGAATTTCCAAGAGGTTTCTCTAGCAAGAAAAGGCCGGCAAAAATACAGACTTTGCCCATTAGTCATCCTATAGTGAAACTGGACACATGTGGTCATGATGTCCCTGTACTGTCCTCTCCTCATGCTCTCACCTTGAGCAGCTGATGTTTTTAAGCAGCATGTACAGTGTTCACACGTGGAGCACACCATATGTTTGGCAGCCCCAGGAGCTGTGTCACTTGGCTCTCTTGCCGAGTGGCACTCGGCCTGGCTCGTCAAGCAGCTGTCTCATACCAGCTTCAGGACTGGTGTGGGACCACCATGCCCACAGGCATCACCAAGCACCTGCTTCTTCATGCTGCCCGGACTTCACCATGGTGGGAACCAGGAGCTTGTCCACACTCAGATGTTACCCAATGGCTGCTGGAGGTGTGAATTAGGGGGCACCCTCTGCTTTGCACGGATGGCATGGGAGGGTTTTCAGTTTGCAGAGCAGCTCAGTTAGCTTTTGGATCCACCTTGCATGTAGTGGCCAGCATGAGCAGTGCAGACGGCCTCCTGTGCACCAAGCCTACTGCATCAGTGATGACACCTGCACTCTCGCCCACTGAGATGTCTAACAAATTGTCTGGGCTGCCCTTTCCTTGTGGGGACAGCGATATTGGCTTAACTCGCAGAGCCCTGGGAAACTTGTTGCATGAGTGCTCATGAGACAGTCTCACACCACAGCTACGGAGGCCGGCTGTGCTTGAGTAGGGACATTTTGCATCTCCAGTCACGATGCTGTGACTGTGCTACCAAGCATAGAACCTTCTATGCTGCTTGCCTTTGCCTTCAGAGGAAAAAATGTTTCCACTGCGTAAATCCAGCTATGGCCAAGGCAGGCTATTGTTTTGTCTATGTTTTTATGTCCCTTTCAATATACATGTCAGCTCTGCCACGTCCCGTCTGTTAGAAGATGCCTGGGTTTACGCATTACCTCATTAGTCTTACTGACTATCCAGCATTTTTTCCATCCTACAGGCTCCTCACTCCTTTTACATCATTGTGATTAAATCATTTGCTTAGGCCATTAGCAACAAGGCTTCGTGTTTTTATACTCCTGGCACCATAGAAGATGATGTGGGAGAAGGCTAAGGAGGGGGAATATGTTGACTTTCAAGTTGCAAGCTGTGGATGTCAGAATAGAGCAGCACAAGGAACATATATTTTATGGTGCCACTGTCGCAAAGCAACACAGCAAAGCGGTGGCTTTGTGTCAAGAAACACTGTGCAGAGCAGTTTCTGTGTTTACTTTTCAGAGCAGCCTGAACTAGGAAAAGAAAAAGCTCAGAAACCTTCCCCAGCAAGTGGTCAGGGTTTGCTATCCTGAAGCTGTTTCCCTCAAAAAATGTGGTTCAGGGCTTACAATCCATGCCAGCAGCACAGCTCCAGAGCAGGACATGCACAAGGCACACAGGATTAACCAGTGACCTTAAAGCACAGATTTTCTGAGGCTTGATTGTACTGCTGCAATATCGCCCACTGGGGCTGCCATAATTAAGGCTCTGTCAACTTCCAGCAGCCGCCTTTACATGCTGTGATTTTCATGGGGGTATAATTTAACCCAAAGCTCTTGCTTGGCAGCACGTTATTTTACAGGGTTACTTAAAAATATGTTTCAACCATTTCAAATTACAGATTGGCCCCAAAAAAATGCTTTCTCAAACTGGGGTCACCCTTTTAAATATAGGCATCAAAACGTGGCTGGTAAATTATCTGGGTACCTGTTGGGTGCGGGGTTTTCAGGGGGCAATTAAGAAGCCCTCGGTGGCAAGAGCCTGTAACAGCACCAGTCTTTACTATAACAGCAGTCAACTAATAAACTCTGAAAAGAAAGCGATGGAGAGGGAAGAGATCTGCCTGGCTCCCTGTAGGGTTATTACCAGGTGATCTTAAGAACAGCTTGTAAAAGCCAGGTTGGTTTGTAGCCTGTGCTATGGGACAGTCACATCTGTACTAGGGTCTATTTACACCAAGCAGATCAGTGCACACAGAGCAGCAGTGCCCAGGGCAGGGGACAGGCTCAATAACACTCTGTACATACACAGACTGGCCCTTACCAAGGATTTTAACTTTGGCAGTATAACAAAGTTTGATTTTTTACTCTTGAAGACCAGGTCTTGTGCCGTAGAAGCTCATGAAGGCAGGGATGGGGGCTGACCAGGGCCAGCTCGCTCATGTCCACCCCTTTTCCCTGCCCCAAGCATCACATCCAGGTACAACCCATTTGGCAGGATTTGGCCTCAGGACTGGAGCTCGGCTCAGGTGCTTAATGCGGGGATACACCCTGAGAGCCCATAAAACCCCTGTGCTGTGGGAGGGAAATCCCTGTGGCATTGCACCTGACTGTAGCAGGAGGGACTTGTGCATTGAGCCACTGTGCCACCTGGAGTCCATCCACTCGGTGCTCACACAGCCCTTCCTCTGCCAAAAAAAAACCACTAATAGACTTATTTTCTTCAGAATAATAAAACAGAGAAACAGCAACAAAGCCAAGAACATTGAGATGGTGACAGCAAGAGTCTGGCTTAAATTCCCCAAAATAACATCAGCTAGAGCCTGCTTTCAAAGCAGCAGACACCGTGCTGCAAATGCAGAGAGTTGATGATTGTCACTTTTGTCTTCAATAGAATTTTCTTTAAAAATAATACTTGATATTTTCCTTTGAGTAACTATATAGTTCCCTCCAAATTTCCCGTTTCTTCTGTGTTTTCCACCATCTTCAAATAGAGAGAGATTGTCTGCAACTGTTTTCTGCAAACAGCAACTTTGGGGGGGCAGTACAAGGACCACTCTGGATTCCTCTGACCCTCCAAACCTGGAGAGAGAAGTTCTGTGGGTGAGCACTGCAAAAGTCACTCCAGACCCTTCCTTCCAGACTGCCTTTCACAGGAACTCCCACACTAGTTTCAACCTCACCTTTGGAAATTATTTTTTGGTGCAGAGAGAGGAGGTTTAGCCACAGACTGAACCGAGAGGTGGAGATCCATTACACCACATACTACAATCTTTGAAGAATCCTCTGTATAAGCGAGTTTTGCTCAGGCTGCAACAGTAGCGTGCTCAGAGCATGAGCAAGGCTGATGATCTCCCACCCACGGGAATGTGATGGTGCAGGGAGAGGGTCCTGTATCCTGCATCCTGCACCCTGGTGTGCACGGAGCAAAACTCTCCCGACCTGGCTGTCAGATGCTGCTGCTGGCAGCATGGGGAGACCTCTGCAGCCTTTGCTGTCACTTTGACAAAACGACCCTGCTGCTATGTTGCTCTTTGTGTTAATAATATTTTAGCAATTTTCAAGAGTTGTTTTATTTGAGAGGTTTGAAAGGTAAACTGTCAGCATGTCAGTGCTCCCCCATGGAGCACTGAAATAATCCAGGAGGATGACTTTGCCAGCTAATTTTCTTCCTTTGTATTTTCATTATCTCTCCCTTTGGTGACTGAAGTCTCTGTTAGCGTAGTGGTTTCACAGGGTTTTGGAGCAAAATCTCGAGGTGTAGAAGGAGTTAGATTTGATAAAGGCATTTTTAAATACGAACCACCCCTTCCTCTCCTGCCCTGCTGACAGAGCAGTCATGATTTTGCATTTGGTTTCCAACAGTGTCATCTCTCATGTGGAACTTTAATACTCCTTGAGTAACTCTTCACATTTCCAAGAGCAGGGTTTCAGCCAGATTGCCCCATTTTTGTCTGATTTGCCATCCAACTTGCCCAAAGCCAGAATTCAAATGGGAAGAATTCAAGCCTCCCTTTGCAGAGCTGGTGGCAAGAGCAGTGCAGTGGGACACATCTGGGCTGACAAGTGTAGTACACAGAGTCTGCATCCTTTTTGGTCATCAAAAGACTTCATCCCTTCACCCTGGATTGTATTTTGGCAAATAGCATGGAAGGAAAGACCCTTGGTGAAACAGTGTCCTGCTAAGGAGAGGGATTTCTACTGCTGACCTAAGCTGGGTCAGGAGCTGGATCCTGTAACTGTCTCTCCTCCAGAAACATCTCAACCATAGAGATAAAAAGATGATGAATGAGGGGTCACACCACGATATGAACCAAAGATACTGTTTCAATATGTTCATGTTTCCATTACATTTTCATTTTAAATTTTAATTATTTTTGTCAAGACTTTTCCTTTTGAACTCTTTATCCCCAAACTATTATTATTATTATTATTTTGCCATAAATTGCATGTTCAGTAAGTGAAGACTTTCAGAAGCTTCACAGGAGTTCATAAATGAGAGTGATTCTGAAGAAGTCGGCCCTTCCTCTAAACTCCCCCTCATGCCAGCTGTCCCTGGCTGTGTCCTGCATGTGGACAGCCTCTCTCCTCGCTTTAGTTTTTGCTCAGTGTTCTTCCTGAGTTGGCACCTGTAACCCCTGGCCCTAAACTGGAGGGGCTGATGTCCACAGGGTGTGTATCTCACCAACATCTTCTATGGGGCCACAAATACGGCCAGCATAAGCCTGGCTCGTCTGGGGCTCCTGTTAACAGCTCCTGGCCAGGAGCCTGGGCTGGCACACTCGCAGCAGCACAGGATGAGACCATCCAGAACAGACCATTATTTATTCCTTCTGCAAAGGTACAAAACCTTAGAGGAAATGAGTTAACTCACTAACAGACCCAAGTCACACATCTTCAGACAAGCTTAGCCACAGAAGTATCAGCTCCATGTCTGGCTTATTCACCCCAGAAATAAGGAGAGCCAGTGCCCAACTCCCTGCCTGCCCAGGGAAAGTCTCCATTGATCTCCTTGCCCTGCTAATCTAAACAACCATTTCCTAAACAAGTCTATTCGATAACCTGATCAAAATGTTTCTGCCCAGAAGATAGTAGAAATCTCATGTCAAATATTTGAATCTCATGAGACCTTGATAGCAAAACTGCAGAGAACATGCAGATTCTCTGGGATATTGCAGGGAGCAATATATAATGTGTTAAATTAAGAAAATAATTGTTTTCTGTAAGGCATTTTTACCACTGAAACTCCTTCTCCATGGTTACTCAGCTGGGCAGGGTGAATTTGAATTGGTGCAGAAGCTCAGGATCCACCAGATTCCCGTGTGCTTTCAGGGACCACTCGCTGAAAGTTACAGTTTGGGAATCTCCAGTCTGGGTGGAGACCTTCAGGAACAGGCTGTAGTTATCATGCAAATCATACAACTGCATTTTGCAGCCCATGAATTCATCCACAGCAAAAGCTGGGACAAGAGCGCAATTGCTGCTGGTTTACAGAACTGAAGCAAGTTTTTGGGGTGTGCAGGGATGCTGGGGCGCTGCCACAGTCCCCAGCTCTGCAGAGAGCAGGAACGGCCACAAGCATGGGATTCTTTAAACCTGACTGGGGATGTTTTAGTTCAAGCTTATTTCTACCAACCGCTGAAATAATTGTCATCTCTTGCCATTGGATTTTTTTATTTATTTTCTTTTAAAGTATGTGTCTGAAATGATCAAAGGGGCTTTTCATGTGACAGGATGAGTAAAGGAAGCTCTCAAGGACAAACCCAAACCAGCCTAATGACTCTGGGACTTGTATCTGACCTCTAGCAGCAGCAATGAGCCAGGAGAAGATGAGCAGCAGTTCAGGAGCCAGAAAATGAAGATTTTGAAGGAAATAATACCCTCTGGCAGTGAGCAATCAATTGACAGAGAAATGAGAGAGAGAGGCAAAAGGATAGACCTTTCAGGCAGGCTGCAGGAAGGGCAGTGCCATAAAGTAGGACTATCTCATAAATAGAGCAGCACCTTGTTTCCTCCCTCTCTCTTTCCCAGGGGAGAGTGACCATGGGAACAGACACGCTTTGTGCCCTCGGAAGGGGATGCAGGAGAGAGCAGTCTGACCCTACTTGCAGCAGGTTAATTGGGACACACAGCTCCAGTATCCCTTAGGATGTTTTTTCCTGTCTAAGAAAGAAAGAAAAACAATAAGCCAATATTAGCTCCTCTGATGAGCCTGGCTGTTTGGGACTGCCTTGGGAATTGCCAGCTCACTCCACGTAGTGCACAGAGATCCGAGGACTCTCATTCACATCTGTCTATGCCAGATTTCAACCATTGAAAGGTTATTCCTATATCCCTTGATAATTCCTGGCATGCTCAGGATTTATTTATTTTTTTTGCCTCAGTATTTCTTTTGCCTTCTTTAAATGATTCCCAGTTTAGACTCGATTTGTTTTTCCCACTCAGCAGTGGGTTTCTCCCTGTGCTGGGCTTCTTCTGTGTCTTGTTCCCAAATGCGCTGAGCACCAGACCAGGTCCAGTAGCTCGCATCAGGTAGCAGACAATTGTCACGAGTGCTGTCAATGAGAGATGCTGGATATTGCATGCATTAAAAAAAAAACATATTTTAATATTTACAGAGGAGCTGGGATCTTTTGCAAAACTTGCTCTGTGGAAAGATTTTTGGCATTTTGTGCTGCACTCATGATTAGGCCAAATGGCAGCACAGAAATAGGTTCCCCTTTTCTGCGGACGTGAGGAGCACCAGGAGACCCTAGAATTGCCTCTTCCAGCAGGGAGAACATGGATGGGGTAAATCCCCAGCTCAGCATTTTGCAGTTGCATGAGCTATTTATGTTCAGGACCCAGTTACTCTCTGAGCTTCCCCATGGGCAAGCAAGAGTATGTGGAAAGGGTTAAGCACTGCCCTCGGGAAAGTGGGTCTCACAGGTTTGTCTTGATGGAAGAGCAGAGAGCTGAAGCATCTGCCAGAGCTCGTTAGGGATAATGCAAGCTGATCAGAGACAGAGCTTTATCCAGCAGCTAAAGGAACCCACAGGGTAGCTTTCGTCTGACCTTGCACTGGGTTGCACAGTCTCTCCCCGGGGCACAGCCTCTTGCAGACCCGCTCCCTCTTTGCGAAGAAAGTTCTTGCAGAGGAAAGGGACGGGTGGCTCTGCTGCAGGGACCATGGCACTCAGGAGCCTGGCACGTCACAGCCCATGTGTGTTTAGAGGGACAGGTTATTTTCAGTGGCCAAGCAGAGCCTTAATCGAAATGTCCAAAGAACACCGGAGCTGCTTCCCTGCGGTGACTCGGGAGCCGCGGTGGGATGAGTCAGGCAGCGCCACGCTCCGAGAGGAAAACAGTGGGCCCAGACAAGGGCTGTTCAGCTGAACTGCAATGACATCTCAGAACAGAAACACGAAAAAGAAGTGACCTGGCCCCAGTCCACACGCGGTATGTGTTTTGCAAATCCCAAAGCCGTCATGCTTACAGTCTGCTCGATGTGCAAGATAACGGGACGCCTGACAGAAAATCCCGAGTTTCCCAGGACATCAAACCGCACATTTCCCTGGAATGACAAGTTCTATCTTTGGCAAACAAAACTCAGGCTCTTTAATATGCTTCTCCCCCAACACTCCATGTTAGCTTGTGTTTGTTTAGCAAACAGTTACTAGGAGGCCTCAGTAGGGTAAAAAAAAAAAAAAGGATACTGGGTATTATTATTCATGGATGGAGGTGGGGAAGAGAAAGAAAAACAGTGCTAATGTAGACAACAAGTTCAAGTAAGGTTCAACTTTGCTACTCCAAAATCTGCTGCTATGATAATGAGACAGTCAAATCAGCTCAAATTAAGAGCTCAGGAACGTTCAGCCTTTCAAAGAAGTAGATTCGTGACAAGATTAATTTCTGCCAGCCAGTATATAGTGTAATATCATCCTATATTAACACAGAAACCCCCAAACAACAAAAAAAAGCAACTGAAAAGTGTGCTAAAACCCAGTGAAGTATATAATTTCCCTTGATCTTCAATGCTGGTCTTTGCTACTCTGCACATGGATTAAAATACAATGGCACTGTTAAATTAAACACCACCTGGCACTGTTCAGCTGCCATTTACAGGAAACCTTGCCTCCTCCCTTCTCTTCAATAAAGATTCACTACAAGGCAGCATGCCTGCATTTTTCAAACAGTTTCAGGTGACTTTTATTAGGGGAAAGGGCAAAAAATTAGTGAAACGGGCATTAAACAACCAATCAAGTAACCAAAAAACCCCAAACCAGTATGAAAACTAGCCCTGCTCCCTATCCAAATGGACAAAGTGGCTTTTTTTTTTCCTGTTTTCTTTTTTTTTTTTTTTCCTGTTTTCTTCTCTCTTTTTTTTTTTTTTTTCCTTTTTTTTATTTATTCTTTTTTGATTCTTCTTTCTGTTCAACTCTGGTTTTCTGCCATCCACTGAGCATAGCAAAACGCCTGGTAACGAAAAAGTAAATTCTTGTTGTGAATGTACTTCTTGGGTCCCATGGTAGCCTAAAGGAGTCTCTGCAGCTTGTGACCACCCTGGGAGGGTGACAGTAGCGGGGTGATCTCAGAGCTCTGTGATGCAGAGGAGCTGAGAGAAGGAAGGGACTGCACTGTGTGATGTGTACCTCGTTGCTGGCCTGCCTGTGTAGCATCTGTTGGGAGCACGCTGGGATGCAGGACCATAGGAAAGGCTGTCAAAGGAGATTTCAAAGCTATCAGAAAGACAAGGACTACCCAGAGTAGGTGTTTATTTCTTGTGGTTTGGAAAGTTTTACTGTTGTGTCAATGTCCAGAAGTCTGTGAGCCTGGGAATGAGTGTTGCCAGGTTGCCAGCCAAAACTTCAAAGAGTTTGAGCTTTTCCTGAGGTCGATAGAGATCTTAAATAAATAAAAATAAACAAAGAAAAAAATCTGTCAAAACAAACACACAAACAAACAAAAAAAAAAAAACACAACCCCCCAAAAGAACTAAGAATAAAACTCCATGCTTCAGTTTTGTCCTCTATATTTATAACTAGAATGCATCAAAATTGTCTTACTGAGCTGAGATCAAACTCTCTCATTGAAATGCTGGTGTATAGCTGCCTTTTCTTTTGTGTTCTAACAGAATTTGTATCTACTGTCTCTGCTTACCACTTGCTAAGGCTTCATACTAAAATGAATGCTTAATTGCCAAGGATTAACTTTTAGCTGCTTTGTGCAGAGTTTGTATACAGTTGTTGCTATTTATTAAATGTGTGATATCTAATCCAGTGCTTAGTGCTTACAAAGGGAAGAAACCATCTGTGTTTGAGATTAAAACACTCCATTCACTTTGTGCCAAAGCCCTTGCCCCGGGCTCTGTGCTCTGCTGTAGTTAGAGAAAACCCCAGGGGACCCAGTCTTGGGAGGGGTGGACTTACGTGTGGACATGTCCCCGCATAAAAGCCCTTCTGTTGGATACAAGGTCTGCTGCCAAACACAAAGATAAGTGCCAGCGTGATAGAGAACAGAGAAGCTGATCAGGAAAACAAGAGGTTTTAGCAGCAGGACTAAGAATTAAGAAGGTGCTGAGAGCTTGCAGGGGTGCTGCAGAGATGTTTCCCACCGCCTGCAGGTTTCTATGTTTCTTTTGCAAAAAGAGGCATGCTAATATCCAATTTCTTTACAGGCTACCTGCAAGAAATAAACAATTAACAGCTGTAATCCCTTGTACGAGCACAAGGCTTATGCCACCAAAGCACTTCTTACATCAAGCTATAAGTGTATGAGCAAACTCTGGGGCTGTACAGCCCAGGCAAAGGCTGCACCCAGGGTACAGGAGGACTCATCCCCCTAAAGGAGTATATCCCCCCCAGCCTGTGAGGCAGAAAAGTGCCTCAGCATAAATTTTGAGCCCTTTCTCCAAGCATGAGTGAAAAAAAAAAACTCTGAAACCCACTGGAGAATCCTCCCATGATCTACAGAAGGAGCCCGGGAGCAGCAGTCACAATAATCTAAAGTCAGTCCTTAGGAACAGCTGCCTGAAATGCTCAGGCAGTCAGGTAACAGGGCCATGCTAGCGCCAAATACACGAAACAGGTAGAGGATGTTGCCACTGCCTCTCTGTCTATAGGGATTTACTGCTCCTTCAGGCTTTCCTGTCCCTTCATAATGTCATTAGCGTGGCTGATGCTGGTAACTGGATTTGCCACTTCTCCTAACACATTTCTGGAAAAAATGTTAAACAGGTCACCATTTTTGCAGACACAACATCACTTGAGCTCTGTTCTAATTTCTTCGCTATGTGGCAACCCAGTATGGTATCAATGACTGGGTAAATCTCCCTGTAGCAAAACTAATTATGCCTTTTGGTGAGGAAGAGGCAGTAGAACTGGTTTAGTCTTCCAAAAAACTCCACACTATAATAAGCAGAACTAATGTGCCTCAGATATGAAGAGAATTAATATCAATTATTCTCATGCATATTCATGAGAGGAAGACTGGTTTAGCAATCAAGCTAATAGTTTTTGCTTAATTACATTTAGTTGATTTCATGCTATCTTGGCACATTCCTGATTGAATTTAACCATTTTAAAAAAACCCTGCCACAACTACCTCAGCAAACACCAACACTTTAACCTCAGCATCCCCTGTAAACAGTGTCTGCAGCTGAGCAGACTGCTTGGGACAGGGGGAGGTGATCATGACCATTTTCTCTCCCTGGTGCAGGGTAAAATCACAAAAACGTCTTGAAAAGCAGTTCCCAGGCATTCACCAGTGCTGAGAATTAAGGCATTCTTTTTCTATTATTTTTTATTTTTCAAGCCATTGTCTACTTGAACCCAAGGCAGATAGCAGGAATGGGAGATGTTCCCAAAAGGGGAGGTTTTGTCTGGGTAGGTGGTCTGGACCCTGACCCTGAGAAAAGCTAAAGACTTGATGTAGTGCAGAGGGTTGACGAGCAGGTGGGATGATCAGTGCGTTGCGGGTGAGGGTTTCACCATTCTTTAGTTGTGCTCTAGGGAAAGACCAGTCTGTGCAATACCACGCTGCCATGCCAACTTCTGTACTCCAAGAGCAGCATTTCGCACAGCACAAAGGGTGGGAACATGGGGGCGAGATGAGGACGTAGTGGATCAGGCAAGAAGACTGGGGAGGGTGATAGTAGGAGAACTCGCAATGGCAGGAGACCACAGGTCAGGCTGGGGAGAGCAGGCGCTGGCATGACTGAAGCCCTTGGTGGGAGCACAGTGACCTTCTGATGTGCGAGACCTGCGCAGAGGATGCTTCAATGGTTTGAGGATGGCAGCAGTGTGTCTGCACAAATGTGGAAAAAGAGCACACAGACAGTTTGGGTCTGTCTGGTGCTGTCAGGGCTGGATCCTTGCAGTGGAGCTGCTTACAGGGATTGCAGTCTTCCCGGGCAGAAAGCAAGGCCAGGAGAAAAATGGGAAACTTGGGCTTCCATGTGCCATGTGTTTATTTTTTGATTCTCCCCATGCTTAGCAGCAGCAGAAATAGGACAGATGCTCCCCATATCCTCTCTTGAGCACTATCACTGCACTGATGTCTAAAGGCAGTGTATGCCTTTGAAGTTTGCCTTTTCAGTGTTTTCATTTGTCATTTCCTTCTCTGGTGCACCATTTTCATCTGGGTTTTGCTCAGAAGGAAGACTGATACCATTTATCATTTAATGGGGCTTGATAGCTCTCTGACAACTAAACACGTTCTTAACAGCATTAAGGAATTTACAGGCAGCAATGCCTGAAGGCTACTTTTCTGCCTACTGTAGCTTAGTCAGCAGCAGTTGTAGCTGCAGCTCTCTGAGTGCCTGTAGGCGAATGAAGCATTGACATGTAATCATCAGAAGCATTGTATCCCCGTTTAAATCTAATAGACTTACTCTCTCCACAGATAAAATTATTAGAGCTACGACTGAAATCAGACAATTAACCATCATTCAATCTGGGCTTTTCCAGGCAATGTCAAAATTAAGATCTCATGTATTTCCAAAGAAAAATATAAGTGGTTTTATCTTGGTTTTGGTTTTATGGATTTTATACTATGCAGTAATGCTTACACAAGAGCATAGGAGTTTACAATATCACAGGCTGTGGACACAGTCACTGGGGGCACCTCAGGGGCATGAGTGAACTGGTGTGTTCAGGGTCCTACCCCTCCAGAGCAAGGACCTCCTGGTGCAAATAAGTCAGAATACCCTTGGGACAGGATGCAGAATTGGCATGTGAAGTGCCAGACCAGGAAAAACTCCTAAGCATGGGTTTATAATCCATAGGAATGAGCAGGACCAAGCGTTTTGGAGATTCAAGGTCTTACATTGCATCTTAACATCCTTCCACGTGGAAAAGCAGATCAAAGGCTCTCTGTACTGCCCTTGCAACCCTATCCCCATGTTTGCCCTCACTTCTTGTCCTGATCCAGGAAGCAGGCATTACCTTTCTTTATGGCCTCAGTGTTTTCTAGAAAAAAAGTGTCCTCCAAGCCCAATGGTCAGATTCATCAGATCAGAAGTGACCATCTTCTGTAAACCCTTTCAGCTAATGAATAAAATAGGCATCTTCTAGTGAAGAGATGTTTCCTAAAACAAGTCCTTGACAATAAATACCATAGACATGTATAGCTGCCATGAGCAGGAAATGTTATTCCTGTACAGAATGAAGTGGGGAGGAGATTAAGGAACTCTCCATCTGTTTCTGCACTGTGTAGCATGGGGGATATCGCTCAAAATACAGTGTGCTCTCTGTTTCTCAGAGCCTGGGGAGACAGAGGCTGGCATAGGCATGGCAGGACAGTGCTGGGCAGTCTGACTCAAAGTATATTGCTTGCCTAGGGAAGCAAGGGGCTGCAGGAAAAATCCCTTAGTAAATGGAGCATATGAATGAAGCCTGGTCCTGATGCCAAGTTTATTCTGCAGGCCTTGATGGAGCTAAAAAAGCACATTAGACAAAACCATTATTGAACTTCTTGATTACATAACAATTTCCTCATCGTATTTCCAAGAATATTGAATCTATATTCAAACACCCTCCTACTCTCTCCCACACACCACCCCTTCTCCTTGCTATATCAGCTTCATTACCGAGTATGAAGACAGAAAAAGTATAGGGCATGTTGCCATGAGCAGATAGAGCTCAGATGCTTATACTGAGATTTTAGAGCCATCTATGGGATTTGGACAGCCAATTCTCTTTAATTTTAATGGCCTAGGAAGTCTCCAATCTTATGTCTTGACCTTAGTTAGGGTCTTTAGCAGTGCAAAGAGACCAGATAAGCAAGCAATAAATATCACCAAACTGAAATGTTGGGTTAGTCCCTGCTGCCTAAAACTTACCTGGCTCTGTGCTGGCTGGGGGGTGGTACATACAACTTTGCTGCCCACAAACTTCTGCTATCACAACTGAGAGAGAGAGAGGTGAAATTTCTGAGCAGACTGGCTTCTTTGTGGCATGGCACATCCACCCTCCCTCAGGAAGTAGCAGTTGCACATAAACTGGCTACACTTACTCGCATAATCAGCTTGCTTGTCTCATTTGCATGTGTAATAACCAGCATGTATGTACAATCATGCTAATCACTTCAAGGCAACTGCTTTAAATTAATTCAAAATCTTGCCCTGCCTGTCCTTGGGTTATTTAGCTTTCACAAAGGAACCATAACAGCAGTCCAGAGATTCACTCAATAAAAATCTATCTGAAGCAGTCAATTTAGTGGAGAAGTTTTTTTCTGGAATCCTGCCTGTACAGACTGAGACTTGCACTACGATCCAATGCTGTCATTAGGAGCTCGTCCAATACCCACTGCAAGACATCTAGAAAAGTACCTGATGGGGAATTTCACAATTTATGGTCTGTTCCTGCAGGTGAAATGTAAGAGTAAATACAGAAACAAAGAAAAACTACCCAGCTTCTCTCATGCAATGGTCTGAAAGTTGTTCACAGAGAAACTATTCTTAAACTCTTTCAGCTTTATGAGCAGTTTAAGGAGTGTATGTGATGCTCGACTGTGGATAGCTGATCAGCAAGACCTGGCCTGTTAAGACTCCTGTCACTAGCTCTGAAGGACCACATGTGAGGACAATGGAGAACAGCTGTCATGGATGTGGCACCAGATACATGAGATAAACCAGCAGCAAGACCTAGGAGTGGAAGCAGCTGTCTCCATATCTAGCAACATGCATGTTTCAGCAGCACACACAAAATCTAACAGGCCCCCAATGCTTAACTTTCCCATTCCTGTTCCTCCTGCAAGAGCCCCTCTGGGGCTCTTTCTGTGTTCGAGTCTGCTCAACTTCAGCTCTTTGTCTCCCAGCCCACAATTTTTTTTGCCAGCCCAAGGCCATGTTGCATGTTTTTTACTGAGTTGTGAAAACTGGTGCCACAGCAGGAGGCAGTCTCCCCATGCTTGCTTCCTTCTCAAGCAGCAGTTAGCCACTGGCTCGGCAGTGAGGGTTTGGGTCAGTGCTCTTGAGGAGGGACAACGGGCACTTTTATCCAGTGGGCACTTGCCTGCTAAGCAGCTGGAACCTCACTCACTCCAAATTTGTCCCATTGGCTTTTCTTGTTAAGCAAAAGGGAACCTGGAAGAGTAAAGGAAGGAGGAAAGGCCAGAAATGGAATGAAAAGGCTGCCTGCCACACAGAGCATCTCTAGAGGCATTCTTGGTTGTAAAAATGTCTTTCCTTCAGCTTTCTGTCTCATTACTGATGGTGGAAAACACAAAAGCTGCCAACTAGAGATTCAGTATGGCCAAGATAGGAAACCTTACTAGACAGACATACGGTGATTTCTGTAATCTGAAATCCCTGCCTGTCAATACATTGGGACAGAGTCCTGTGCCACTGAATGCGGTGATAATGCCTGAAAGCAGTCACTGAATCATACTTTCTGTGGACAACTCTGTCTTGGGTGTTTTCTGGCGGATGTTGGGTGCAACCAAGCTGAGGAATGGTTTAGAGAAGGTGACAAATTACCTAAACCTAGACGGAGATATTTTATCTCCCATTTTTTTGTACTTTCCCACTGAAAAGTGCTTTGAATAATTAATTGCAGTAAATCAATAAGGGGGGAAATGTGTATCTTAGGGGCACAGGTGACATCTTGCTGCAACTTGCAGGGAAATGATAAATGTCTGTCACTGTTTATTGCTTAGCTCCATGGCTCAATCTGCTAAACCAAAAACAAGTTTTACCCTCAGATCTCCTAGTTTTCAAATTTATGTTCATCGGGCATTGCCTTGATCTTCAAAGCAGGAAGGTATATCAAAGGAAACAGAAGGTTTGACACCAATTACTGCTGCTGGATGCCATCCACTGAATAAAGATGGAGTGTTAATATTTACACTGAAAATGAAGGAGATAAAATACAGCAGGTACATCTAAGTCTACCAATAAGCCTGTCTGTGTAGAGTGGGCAGAGATAAAGCCAAGCAAAAAAATGTGAAATTGCCATTGAAAACATCCCAAACACCTCCAGAAATGTTGGGTTGTAACCAAAGAAACAACAACAAAAACACTGAAAGAGCCTTCTAGGAACAGAGATCCATCTCCCGGCTTCTTGAGGGAATTACCTGGTCTCCAGGAGGTGGACTTTTGAAACAAACAGCCACACAGAAGTAGTTAACATCTAAATTTCTCCCTTCTTCACCATCTGACTTACATCTTATTCTCTTGAGTTTGAAGCCATCAGTTCAAGCCCTTTTCCCTGCGTCCCCCCTCTGCTTCTCTTCATCCCAGGGTTCTTCCTACTTTTTTGTACCCCCAAGCCCTTTCCACAGCTTCTTTAGCTCATTGATCCAAGAAGTCTCTCAACAAGGCAAACGCCTCATTGCACAGGTTGTTATTGGATTGTTTGTATTTGAGCAGCAAATTCATGGGAGGTCATTCTCCCCCTCTACTCTGCAGTCATGAGGCCGCAACTGGAATACTGCATCCAGTTCTGGGCTCCCTGGTCCAAGAGAGATGGGGAAGTACTGGAGAAAGTCCAGCTTAGGGCAACAAAGATGATTATGGGCTTGGAGCACCTCCCTTATGAGGAAAGGCTGAGAGAGCTGGGACTCTTCAGCCTGGAGAAGAGAATGGGTGAGGGGAGACCTTTTTAATGCTATAAGTATCTAAAGGGTGGGTTGAAGGAGGATGGAGCTGGGCTCTTTTCAGTGGTTCCCAGTGACAGGACGAGGGGCAACAGGCACAAGCTGGAACAGAGGAAGTTCTGTTCAAAAGCGAGGAAGAGGTAAAAGGTTCCCAGAGACCATGAGGGTGCACAGCACAGCTAACAACAAGCATCCTTTCATGTAACCTGTTTAAAAAGGAAAAGAAATCTTTCCAGTGTTTTTCCTGGCAACAATTTAGTAACTGAAAGTGAGGCTCCTCTAAAATTCCCGGTACTAGAGCATTGCACAGGAGGCTATTTACACCATTCACTTCTTCCACTTAATCCAATTTAGACAATGAAACCAGAGTGTCTAATAGAGCTAATTTTTGTTTCTAGCCAAATCTCATTCTTCAGATTAAATTAGTAGGTCTGCAGTGTCATGTCCAAATCAAAGTTATATAGTACGTTTTAGTGAGTTAAAAGGTAAATTATTTTATTACATTGATTTGGAAGGAATTTCTGAACAGCAAGTGGATTTTAAAACACTTGTTGAAATCAAAATTTCTAACTTGAAACTCTTGCCCTGAATTAGGATTTTTTGGAAGGTATATGGGCTTTTCTCCTAAAGCCACATCTTAAGGTTGCTACATGAATTTAATTCCAGTGAAGCTTCCAGCCTTTGCAGACCATTTCTGCCTTTCAGCTTTGGAGAAGAGGTGAGGCTCTTCTTCAGAAGAACATAGTGTTTCTGAAGCGTATTGGATCTGTATGTTTCTCCTACAGTAGAAAGGCTTTTCCTTTCTACTGTCTGATAGGGATAAATATTGAGAAGTCTGATATTTCCTGACTGTTGGGATGTCTGTGCTGGGTTTGGCTGAAAAGAAATCCTGCAAGAAATTCTTTCTCCAGTGCCCCAGGAGGCTACTGTGGATATTCCAGTATCATAAGGCTGGCTGAGAAAGGTCACCATGAGGAAACCTAAAATCTAATTATGTGGGCAAGGAAGGAGAGTCTGATTTGCAATCCATGATGCAGAACTCTTGTCATATGGTTTAAAATTCATGGCTTAATAATGTGCATCTAGTCACCTTGCACACACATTGCAATTGATTTCATGCTGCTTTTCTATCAAGCAAGAGAAAAACAGGCATAAGGGAACAGCTTACAGTGAAATTAATACATAAAATATTAGTCATATATACATGTGTTTTGAAATCATTGTATTTTGGCAGTAACCAAAGAAACTAGATATAATCCCACCCAATTAACAAACTAGAGAAGGAATTCACTAGTAGAAGAGAGCACTCCTCAAACTGTCTCTCAGATCTAAAACCTCTCTAAGATGACTTTAGAAGATGTAATTAGGGAAAGTGGGAAAGTATAACATTAATGTCTATATAAAACAGGTATGGAAGGACAGCCTGAGAACACCGTCTGAAAGCTGCAAATACACTAACCTAGCACTTCACGCTTTCTGGTTCTGCATAGGGTCGGTGGCCCAGGATCTGATCAGATTCATGTGGGTTTTTAGAGAGACTTCTCACTGCAGACCCTTCTCCTCTCATTGCACTCTGTAGCCTGAGAGTTGGATTCTGATGGTGGACCTCCCTGATGGCTGGACCTGCCCTGTCTTGACTGTCTCGGTGTTGTGCGGTTTGGTTTGGCTGGATGAGTTTGCTCGGGTTGTGATGAGGAGCTAGGATGGCCAGTCAGTCGGCTCAGAGATGAAAATGTTTTAGAAAACTTGTCAAAGTTTTCCAGTATTTCACAACCATCATGTTTCAAATTAGAGATGAGTCATTAAAAAAGCATGTATCACTTATGTGCTTATATGTAGTAGAATTGTATGCACGTCTTTGTAATTAGCCACAGGCACCTAACATTACAGATGTAACTGTGCATTAAATGGAGGACGTCGCTCTGATTGAATCTTGTATGCACATCACATTCCTTCTTGCTTAGATTTCAGAGCCTGTTGTCCAGATGGGCTTTGTTGGGCACCTAATTAGTAGTTAATCAAAAGCTCCTGCTGTGAACTGCTTCCCAGCCCTCCTGGCATCCTATCTGCTTGGTACCCGTTCCTTGACTACACATAGAGGAAGGCACAGGAGTTGAAGTAGATGCTTTATCTCCTTTATGCAGCTAACATAACTAAAGTAGCCTCCAAATTAAAATCACCTCGGCATGCATTGGTTACCTGACTTCTGTGTACTAAGAGCAAAATTAGTCTTGAAATGTGTAAATGGAAATACAGCCATGCATTAATGGCAATGACAGTATAATATATTCTGATATGAACTCACTGTTTTCTCTTTCCTTTCCAGATTTTGGCAATCATTTCCATCATGTTTATTGTACTATCTACAATTGCCTTGTCCCTTAACACACTTCCTGAGCTACAAGGCGTGGATGAATTTGGGCAGACCACAGATAATCCCCAGCTTGCCCACGTGGAAGCGGTGTGCATTGCATGGTTTACAATGGAGTACCTCTTGCGGTTCCTATCCTCGCCTAAGAAATGGAAGTTTTTCAAAGGCCCGCTGAATGCTATCGATTTGCTAGCTATCTTACCGTACTATGTCACCATCTTCCTCACAGAATCCAATAAAAGTGTACTTCAGTTCCAAAATGTACGACGAGTGGTCCAAATATTTCGGATCATGAGGATACTCCGTATTCTAAAGCTTGCCCGGCACTCAACAGGTTTACAGTCCTTGGGGTTTACACTGAGGAGGAGTTACAATGAGCTTGGGTTACTCATCTTGTTTTTGGCCATGGGCATTATGATCTTTTCCAGTTTAGTGTTTTTTGCAGAAAAGGATGAGGATGACACAAAATTCAAGAGCATCCCAGCTTCTTTCTGGTGGGCAACAATCACCATGACAACAGTAGGCTATGGAGACATCTACCCCAAAACACTTTTAGGTAAAATAGTAGGAGGACTCTGCTGCATTGCTGGAGTGCTGGTGATTGCTCTTCCCATCCCAATTATTGTCAATAACTTCTCTGAGTTCTACAAAGAGCAGAAGAGGCAGGAGAAAGCCATTAAACGCAGGGAAGCTCTTGAAAGAGCAAAAAGGAATGGCAGTATTGTCTCCATGAACATGAAGGATGCATTTGCTCGTAGTATAGAACTCATGGACATCGTGGTTGAAAAGAATGGAGAAAGTATAGCCAAAAAGGATAAAGTTCAGGACAATCATTTATCTCCCAGCAAATGGAAATGGACCAAGAGAACACTCTCTGAAACTAGCTCTAGTAAATCTTTTGAAACTAAGGAACAAGGATCGCCAGAAAAAGCCAGGTCATCTTCAAGTCCCCAGCACCTGAATGTCCAACAGCTAGAGGACATGTATAACAAAATGGCAAAGACTCAGTCCCAGCCAAACCTTAATACTAAAGAATCCAGTCAACCTGGAAAGCAAAAAGAAGAGCTAGAAATGGAAAGCCTTCCTGGCCCTATGGTGCCCTTGTTGACAACTCGTACTGATGGGATCATTGACATGAGGAGCATGTCCAGCATCGACAGTTTTATAAGTTGTGCGGCAGAGTTCCCTGACTCTGGGAGGTTTTCCCACAGCCCACTCGCTACCCTTCCCTGCAAAGGTGGCATCAACGTGATTCAGGAGCAGAGCAGGCCAGAGGGGAGCAGTGCCAGGTTTGTGGAAACAAACCCAAGCTCTGAAGGCAGTCACCGTTCTGCTTTTTTCATAGAAAGTCCTAAAAGCTCCATAAAGGCCAGTAACCCTTTAAAACTAAGATCTCTGAAAGTCAACTTCATGGAAGAGGACACCAGCACATTAGTACCAGCATCAAATGTACTGAGAATATATCCAGACCCTCTCAAGAGCCGGGGAGCTGCTGCTGCTGCCACAGATACTTCCTTACTCTCTGACAGGTCTCTCATGAGCCCAGAAACCTCTATCTACACAACTGCGAGTGCAAGAACACCCCCAAAATCACCAGAGACGCAGACAGCCATAGCTTTCAACTTCCACGATGCTGGTATACACAAATACATAGATGCTGACACTGATGATGAAGGTCAGCTGCTTTATGATTCAAGTCCACCCGGAAATGTGAGTCCCAAGTACAACATTACAAACAGTGGCTATCTAAAGCAAAAGGACAATGTTTATAGAACAGAGAAGAACCATCTAGAAGCTGCTGCTTTACCCACCTCCCCTAAGCTGATAGGGCAAAACTGCATTTACTCTATGGAAGGTATGACTGGAAGAACCCAGGGCAATCAGGAGACTGTCAGACTAGAAAATCACATTTCCCCAGAAGTCCATGTATTACCAGGCAGCGGAGGACATGCTAACACACATGATCAAAGCATCTGAGATGGGATCCAAAAGAGCTTGCTGAAAGTTTAAAGGAATGTCTTTACAGTCAACACAAAAAAAAAAAAAAAAAAAAGAGCTTCTGCATGGCATGAACTTGGCTGAAACAAGCCACCTGTTTCTAAAAGTCTGGGGGAGGTCCAGTGTGGGTTTGTGAAAATGTCCTTCTCTGAAACAACTCTAAAGACGTTGCCCACATCAGTCAAAAATAAGGATTGCAAATCATGATCACACATTGATCTCCTTTCATGTTGTCCAGTGAAGCCAATGTGACCAAATATCCATCCATTCCCCTTGAACGCTAGAGCTCCTTTTGGAAATATTAACATCTGATTTGCATTAGTTCCATAAAGGATGCCAAGGCAGCCAGATTTGAACTCTGGAATAAATTGCTGGGGTTGGTATAAAGCTATCAAAAACACAATGCTCACTGCTTCAGGGCAGCTGTTCCCCATCTACAGCTTTCTCTGATGGATATTATGTCTAAAGGTAACAGAGAACACTTGTGTTATTGGAAAATCAGAGTGAAAACCATTTAAAACAAATAATGGTCTAGAGAAACCAATTATTAAAATGCTCTGTGTGTGTTTAACAATGCGATATCCTGTAGGACCTGACATTTTCTTTTGAAATATCAGCAGGGTGAGTTGCACCACTTGTATCTAATTCCAAACATCCCCTAGGACATAGTGAAAGTTGCACTTACCCTCTGCTAAAAATCGATACCCGCCCCAGGGCCAGCGCGTGGCCCTCAGGGGACCCACATTGGGAAGGTGTGAAGGAGCCATGCAGAAGCAGGAATCTCCAGAGGCATCGCAGCCAGACCCCCTTCGTAGGGAGCGTAGGGCTGGAAGGAGAGCTCAAGCTCTCACCCTATGGCTCCACAGGAGGGAGATGCTCGCTGCTCTGCCCTGGGAGGGTGGCGATGGCACTGACGCTGCAGCTGGTCCCCGCGGCTACCGCCGAGCCCGGGCATCAGCCAAAGTCTCGCCCTTGGCGGTAGGAGAGGAACCGGTCGGTCTGAAGCTTTTTGCGCCCCAACGGCGCGGTGAAAGATATGCAAGCGTTACATAAATATGCAAAAAGAGGGATTCGTTAGCGACCCGTCCCGGGCCCGGCTGTGCTCTCTCTCGCGAGGAGGTCGGGCAGGAGCGGGTCCCGCTGAGCTGCGGCGAGAAGCGGCTGCGAGAGACAGGAGAACCAGGCCCGGTGTTTTGATAACATCCTGTCATTTTTAAACGAAACAAGAAAAAACAAAAAAAAAAAAAAAAAAAAAAAAAAAAAAA
>VZRU01017671.1:51898-63218 GCA_013398155.1 Pedionomus torquatus | reverse complement strand
AAAAAAAGAAAGAAAAGTAAAGAAAAGAAAAGAAAGAAAATATAAGAACACAAAAGAAAAGAAAAAAAAAAGATCTGACCATTTTAAATGAACAGAACTAGCAGCCACCAGCCTAGGTTTTTAAAATATTATTGTTTCAATAAAGTTATGTCAAATTGTGTAGGAAATAATTTGTCTTTGGTTTTTAATCTCGGGGGGGAAAAGCACTTTACGTTGACTTTTTGTTGTTGTTGCGATGCTGGAGTAGGATAGCAGAGTGTAACAATCAAGCACTTTAACCAAGCACTATTTTAATTTGTGCCTCCTGTCATGACCGTGATTTGTTACACACCTGTAGCAAGTCACAACCTGTCCTGTGATAACTGTGATGGTAACCTTTTCTGTTGTTCTCTGTTTCTACTGTAAAACTCAATTGTAAATAACTCTGTCAATGAGCGTTTCCTGACCTATTTCTGAATAGTACCTGCCGGAGCATGTAAGGAGCTGCGGGCGGCAGGTCCAGGGATGTGCTGGGAGCCGGGATGCGGGAGCGGAGGCACAGGTGGGAGGAGGACCTTGAGCCACTCCAATCCACTGCGTTTTGTTCCTTCCTAATGTACCAAAAAAAAAAAAAAAAAAAAAAAAAAAAAAAAAAAAAAAAAAAAAGAAAAGAAAACAAAGAAAAAAACCCCAAGCTGTTGGTTAGTCCTGAATGTAAATGTCTGTCCGTCCAAGCTGTACAGTACTTCCGTCTGTAATCCGTAATAGTGAATGCAGCATGTACGGACAAAAGCAATAAGCACATATATGTTTTAGGAACTATTATGGGTTACGATGATAGCTTTGTTAGGTCTCTCCTTGGCACAAAACTGTACGCATGTTGGAGTTAACTCTGCTCTGCTCAGCCGAGCCCATCCCCGGGCAGTGGGGTGCAGCCCGAGGTCCCTGCTCAGATGTCACTCTTGCATCCCAGCCAGGCCACCCTCTGGGGAAGGCGTGAGTAGGACCTGAGATGCCACCTCACGAATTAGCCCGCTGGCACGAGGGAGACCGCGTGCCACACAGAGAGTGACGCAGGAGGTACTCAACGTAAGTTCAAGGCACCTACGCCTGCAAATGGTACTCCCCAGAGTATTTACGCAGGGCCAATTCCTGAGGTTTGTTAGCTTTTACTCTGCCTTCGCTCAGCCAAAGCCACCATTCCTCTGAGTGGGCTCTTTGCCTGGTGAAGGACTTTAGGATTTGGCCATAGTAAATACAAGTGTACTTAGAGGAACCGATGTATCGCTGAGATACTAGTTAAGATTGAGTCGTCATGAAAAAGTAAAGTGACTTTCCAGCAAATAAGCTTTAAGTACTGATTTATTCTGTGGCTTTCCAAGGCCGTAGAGTGGCAACAAGAAATCTTAAAGAGAACAGTCTTAACATAATCTCTATGTTTCAGTGATCATTCATGTCTGCCATCAGCACAAATGTAAAAAGAAGAAAAAATCAGGGAAAATTTTTTTGATATAGTAAGTAATAGTGATTTCCAAGTTAAATATTTTTAGAGCTGATGCTTTCATGTGGAAAAAAAAGTCATATTTTACATATCACGAAAGTGAGCATATTTAAATATAGCCATATAGTGTAGTATTTACCACACTCTCATCCAAATTGATGTATTTGGTTTATAGATGGCACTGACGAAAATGTATAGACCAACAATTCTATCATTTTTTTAACTGATAATCAACTGGTGCAACTCTCCTTGTAACCAAAGGCCCTCTGTCTGCCTTGTGTGATCACTCACGACACACACTTTATATCATCTATTTAGTCCTACCTTTAAAGTAGCATTTTATCGAGTCACTTTTGAAAGCCAAATTCAAAAGTATCATTAAAAATCTACCTTTTAAGTCTGAATAGCCAAAGTCCTATAGATTTCTTATAGAAAGCAAATAATTTAAAATTAAGCATATAATATGCTTGAAGAGCATTTCTTTCTTATTTGTGTATGAAGATGTAGCTCTCATTTTGTGCCCAGTTAAAAAGGAAGTATGTTTAATTTATTTTAATGAAATAAAGTCTGAATATGAAGTATGTATCTATATATGTGTGTGTGTGCATAATACACATATATATAATGTAAGCACTGGGAAATCTACTCTCACATACAGCTATGGTAGACTAAATCTGTACTCATTACAAAAGGAAAGGCAGTGCTTTGAAAATATAATGCTCACCAAATCCTATAGACATATTGAAAGACAATTTCATTTTATAATTTTTTTGATACGTGTTTCCCAAAGCTCATAACAGTTGGTGAAAATATGCAATATCTCTTGCATCCAGCTAAAGTGTGCAGTTTAATCACAAATATTTGGCATTCAGGTCGGCGAATTTACTGTGCATCATGTATCAAGCAAGCTGACGGAGTTTCACCTGCTGCTGAAGAAGACATCATATCTGAAAGGACTATGTACGTGTGATGTCTGCTCTTGCTTATATCTTATGCCATCAACATAACTTTTAATACACATATATAATTATATATATATATAATATATATATGCGCGGAAGGAATGGGTGCAGTTCTCTTAACCAGGAGGCAAATATCCTTTGAGTTTTAGCCTTGAACAGAGGAAAACAGCAGTCATATTGCAGTAGATTTCTCAGTGCCTTTTCTTAGAACCTTCACCTAAGCACACTTACGGGGAAAAAAAAAAAAAAAAAAGAGGAAAAGCAAACCCGCGGAACGCACATTCCCTTCCCGAACATGCCGTGTGTCAAGTGCCAGGGAATATCTGTCTGTGCAAGTCACGCAGAAACACGTCCGAGGTGGTCGGTTTCTTTGGCAACTATGGCTGTGATAAACGGTAGCCTTTTCTTCCCTTGCAGCTAATAAGATACACATTTCTAAGGAAAACCGTATTCTCTTCTGTAAAATTGTAATGTATTGTTAATATTTGTACCTATTGTATATTTATGTCTTGACAGAATTATGACTGGTACAGTTTATAGTAAATAACAAGGGTATTTAAAACTCATCGCAAAGACAAGGTTTCTAAAGCCAAGTTCTCTTTCTGTCGGTAAGCTCCACATGACATGATCTCCGATATTTTTCGACACCTCATTTTCAAGCAAACAGTAGAATTACTGAACAGTATTGTTGCTGAATAAAGTAGCCAAGAGATGGAGACCGTGTGGCACCGATGCCCTCCTGCGCATCTCAGGCGGGAGCAAGATGGGGAGGAGGACTTCCCCGGCAACTCCAAATTAGCTCCAACTTCACAATGTCTGGTCAGTCACTTCTGCTTATGGTAATCAGACTGAACTAGTGTTACCTTAGGTTGCTTTAGGATCACCCATGTGGGGAGAATACGGCTTTAAATAGTTCTTGAATAAAGTACAGATGTTCTAGTTACCTCTGTACCTCCTGTTTGCCATTGTGTTGGCTTTATAAGTATCTGATGTATGGAAAAGTCATGTGACNATAAAAATATAAATATATATCTGTATTTTTAGCAAATTTATAATAGGGCAATTGAGTCAGATTTCTTCTTTTTGTATTACAGAATAATATATTAGATGCTTTCTCGGTGTCCATTTACATAGCTGATCCCCTAACCGTTTTGTTGTCATTATTTCTTTTTGTTCTGAAAAACACCTGCAACATCCCTCCTGGAAGTATGTCTGCAAAAGGTTGCTGAGTTTGTCTGACGTTGTCCTGTTTTCATATTTTCCTGTTTGTGATACTTAAAAATAACCAGGGAATGGCTATCGAAACTAAGATGTTCCTCCTGAGAAACACAGACTGTGGCCCTCGGGTATGGCAGTGTAAATGTCAGTGAATGCCACTGGCTTCAGTGATAGCCACAGCCTGGACTTCTGTGTTTTTTTCCAGATCTACGTAGAATAAGCTGTGAGCATAAAGAAGAGACAGGATTTGAATCTCAGTGTCCTAATAATTATCACGGAGTTGGGATAGACATCAAAATTCAGGCTCTTATTTTAAGGCAGTGACCTGATGATGCCCAGGCAGATCTCCCGCCTTCAGGAGAGTTTTGCCTGGGTTACAACAGAAGGGTCAAGACTTTCATTTCTCACTGGGTTTTGGAATTTCTATTTTCAATCTCAGACAAAATCAGGAAATGAGAAAAAATTATGGAGGAATGAAAACCCTGAATGTCCACATTCAGAAGGGACCAGACCTGGTTTTGGTTATGGTAAGGTCCATCCATGCACCTGCTTACTTAATGATCTTCCTTGCTCCTTTATAGCTGTATCATCACATAAATTGAATAAAAAGTCCATGAGACAAATGGGCATCCTGAAGTTATCTCATGGCTTGTTAAGTTTAGCACGACAAAGAGCTTCAGGCCAGCTCTGCAGCTCTGCACAAACACTTCCTTTGGAATCCACCCAGCAGTCTGGTTAGTGACCATGTTTTTTCCAAATGTGGAGTTTTGGTCCCGTTTCCTATTGGTTGCTTGTGTGATTTTCTTCTATGCCCACCACACTGGCCAATAAACCCGAAACAGAACACAGTGGGTTTCAGAAAGTCCAGATACCACCCAAAAGAACAGAATAACCAGCAGACACAGTTTTACATGTGATTACGTATCAGAAAAACCCACTTACACAGGAAAACTGGGTGGGATTTCTTTTATAAAGCCATTACTAGAATAGCCTGGCACACCAATCATCAACAAGCACATAAATCCCTTCAAAAGGCACCTCCCGTATCAGTAGGTTTGTTTGAGCATAGTCAACAATACAATAGAAAGCCCAGAAAGTCAGACCAGTCTTAAATTCACCCCTTCGGGTGACCCTCCCGCACCACAACAGAAACAACCAAATACCAACCAGCCTCTCAAAGAAGAGATGTTTATTTTCCAGCACGTGTTTCTCGCCCCATGCTGATCAGATTCAGGCTCTTGCACTGAAACTTTGTCTCAGCCAGACAAAGAAAACCTTAGGAAAAGTGAAAGTCTGCATTTAGGGTGTGTTTCCCCTTTGTTGCTGGTGTTACCTAAACCACAAATAAGTGTCCTTTGACACCAATGGTAGGGTGCCACAAGTGTTCATATCTGTAAATACTACTCAGAATTTTGCTTTGCTTGATTCCAGCTTCATCGCACAAGAAGTTTTCAGTCTAGAGGCTTAGAAGAGAAAGCTTCATTTTTCTTCTTAACTAGAAGTAATACATTGATACTCTGTAGGACTGAACGAGATTTAACCTTTGACATTTTTAAATGGGTCTTTTCAAGACTGTAGCAACACTACCTTCAAAAAATCATAATCAGGCTGGGCTCAGTACAAAGACCCACCAAAACTAGAGCCTTGTGGAAGTCAGGGAGCCAAATATGCATGAAATGCCAAATTCTTTGCTGCTGTAAAAGCCCATTGAGGTCAATGGAGCTGTGCCCCATTTAGCCCAGTAAAGAATTTGGACCCATATCTCTAAAAGTTAATGGAAAACTACAAGTTCTGTACGACCTCAGGGATGGATGTGTCTGTCTCCAGCATGTATGAAGTAGCGAGTGAGTGAGGGAATGGGAAACAGAGCCAGGTCAGTGAAAGCCTGGGAAAGGAGGCAATCCTTCAGGCAAGAGGATGACAATCATGTCATCCCAATCTTGACTGAGCACCCTTCATTTGTGGGCTTGATGCTGCAAGCAGCATCCCAGACTCACAGATGACTGTCCCTACAGCTGGACCACAAACTCAGCCACATTGTTCAACACTCAGCCCTTGGCCCAGGGACTTACTTCTGCTGAGAGGACATTACAGGCAGATGGGCCATTGGAAAACCTTTGATCATGTCACAGCTTCTGGTCCTATCAGTAATCTACATTTAAGACCATTTTAGGATTCATCAGTTCTTCTCTACTCTCCATATTTCATTTAGGAGCTCTGCCCTTTATGATGCTTCTTCTTGTTACGTTCCACTGCCTCTAAGTACCATTAGCCCCATGTTGCCTCGTGTGATCACTGGGATTTATTCTGTTTATATCAGTTTTGTTGGCTTGTGGCAAAGACTGAGAATACTTTTTTTCCCCATTCATTCTGGCTTTTTGGTGGTGGGTGCAGAAAATTGCTTTTTCATTGAAACATTCCCCACTGGGGAGGGTGGGAGGGGATGAGGGGAGCAGCATCTCCGTATTATTTTGAACTAAGCCATGATCCTGCGAAAGGCCAGCCACAGCTACCAACCAAACTCACTTTGCAACTAGATTAGCATTAAAAATATAGACCCCAACTTACTGCAGCAGAATTCTGCTTTCTAATCAGGCCAGTGAAGCAGTTCCTGAATGGGGAGAAAACACTTTGTGAAGCACTATTGCAAGTGCTGTTTAATAACAACTCCGTGCCCACGGAAGGACACTGGCATGGTTTGTCGCTGTGCTGCACATGGTGGCTCCTCAGCTTTTCACATGGCCGGGGAACAGCCTCAGGTCTTCCTTCTCCAAAAGCACAGGGTGGCTGCTGGACCTGCATGGTGGCCCACAAGCCAATGCAGTGGTGGGCATCCATAGTCAGTGAAGGATAAGAAAGCTGTGGGGTTCCCTTTAAAAGAAAAATGTGATATTTAACAACAAATGAAAACTGGAAAAAATGTAAGTTTCCTGTGACTCTCCTAGTACATGTAGACTGAATTGCTTTTGTACCTGAAAACTGAATCCAACTGTGACTCAGCTTGAGAAAGGGCAGAATATGACACGTTTCTCCGTTGTCTTGCACTTCAGTTATTTTTTAACCTGTGCAATGGAGAAGCAGTGGGGAACCCAGTTCAGCACATCTGGAATGAAGGGCAGTGTTTCCTGCCTCTGCCCGACAACCCAGATCCTGCAGGTCTTGCACAATCTCTTCATTGGGTTCTATTGGATCAACCCAAGGGGCAATGTGTCAGCAGATGTTTTCTCCCCTTTTAAGCAATGTTTCAATACCCTGGCACTTTGGGGTGATTACAGCAACATTAGCCATATACTAGTGTACTTAGAGTCTTACATTTTTTTGTAACTTTGATTTAGTCATTCTCTGTTGAAGTTTATTGACCTCTCCAGTTGTTTCCGTAAAAAAATTATTTAAAAAAAAATAAAAAATCAGTGTCTTTATATGCATGTAGTAGTACGAAACTGTGATCAATGTGTGACATTCAGAAACTGTACTGTCTTGTAAAATATGTCCAAATGTCTAAGGATTTTAAAGCAATGGTCCCTTACTACAGACTACAGAAATAAATAAAAAGGTATGGATAAAACCAAAGCCTTTATTTGCTCTGTTTCATGGTCATATATTCTGGCCAAAAATACAACTACCATCAGCTGGCACTGAGTTTCTGCTTTAGCTCATTGCAGTTGGCAGCAGGTTTAGACATATGTTATTTGCTCACGGATAAGGCCGTGATTCAGGGAAGCAGTGCTGAGCTTGACACCTCCTGTTTTAAGTCTGACAGATTCGGTGCACAAACCTGCAGGCTTCAGTCCTCGCCCTACATGGACAAACTCTAGCAAAGTCTCCCGTAGCCACGGCCAGGCACGGGAACCAGGGCGTCTCCCAGCTTCTCTGTGCATGGGACGCGTGGCACAAGGGGACATCCCTGTCACACGCAGAGCGCCTGGAAATCGGCATCTTCATCATGTGCAGATGCAGAACCTGAGGCAGATGGGAGAACAGCCGAGGTTTGGAGACAAAGAGCTTTGGGTGTGAAAATGAGACAAACAGGCTGCCTTTGAGACAAAAACTTGGGCTTTCTGCTAGAGCCACTGTTGTTTTCTTCTCCACTAGATGAAGTGCTGGGCTGGTTAAATTATGCAAGACATCAGAGCAAAGGTAATTCAAACTGCTTGGGGATATTTTCTTCGAGCTGATTTCATCCAAATGGCTTTATTCTGGAATGCAGTTTCTGTAAGAGTCTTCTAAACTCTAAACTGAGCCCCCTGATTTATGGAGATATTAATTTAAGGTCATTTAAAATGTAAAAAGAACAAAAGACACATTTCTACCCAGACCAACAGCTTCTTTGTGCTGTTCTGCACTCCACATACCCTTACAGGTTCCTGCAAATCAAATGAAAAAGACTAAGTGCAGAGTTCTTCATCTTATTTTATACAGTCACCACATTTGCAAGTGGAAAACAGAAAGTTAAATGCACAAGTGGACAAATCTCACAGAAGTCCATGCATAACATTTTAATGGCATGTTTCTGCATTTACCTGTGTTTATTTTCAGTTCAGTAATATCTTTTTAAGAAAAATTTAAATTATCAGTTGAGTATTTCTCAAGCAGTGACAATGACATCTAATAAGATTAAGGCACTGATCTTGAAGGGAAGTTTACAAATGAAGAACTAGAAAGTGGAGAAATTCCTATAACATATGTCTTCCTCTTCCACTTTCTGCTAATGACTTTTCTTGTTATTTGCCTGCCAGCCTGAGCATGCAAGCTCCTGAGTTATAATCCACTATCTGTAATTATACTGTCCAAGGAGATTTTCTCTATGAATTGATATACTTTATCAAGTCAATTAAAATAATGCCTATCTCCTGAGGCCTTGTGGTTCATTATTGTGTGCTAAGTCTATAGAGACAAAATATTTTTGCCCCAGGTAACATACACAACAGAAACTTTTCTTTGCCTTGCCTAGACCCTTTGCCCCACATCAGCCCTGTTACATACACATGCTTTATGCCAAACCGTGCACTAACTGGCAGTTTAACGTAAACCACAAGACAGAACCACCATGTGGAGAGCAGGATGCCTCCCAGCCCACGCCGCTGGTGGCAGCTCAGTGGCCACAGCGTGGTCACTGCCCGCTCAGCATCAGCCTCGGCGTCATTTCAGGCACCAGCTGCCAAACATTTCTGGGGCCAAGATCAGTAGATTTACTTTTCTACCAAAAACATAAAGCGTTTTCCAGATTTACACAGATTAATGACACGCAGCACTTTTTTCACTTTTCTTCATCTCCTCCAGTCCTTGTCTTCAGGTAATTTCTCCTCTCTGGCTCCATCAGCAATAACCTCACTATCCTTTCCTTCCCACCTGGATGGATTTTCCTGTGATTCCTCATTTAGCCTGAAATAAGCACCTTTTTGTTTCTTTCTTTGTTAGACACCATCCTCTAAAACACGTACGAAAACACCATGTCTGTTTTCCAATCACCCAGAGCAAGCCGACGTCCTCTTCGCACCAAGCCAGGCAGCAGCCAGTAATTCCAAAGGTTCATCAAACAAAACCGCCTGGCAAGGGAACATACACCCCAAGTCAGGACACAGAAGCACCAGCAGCGTCCCTTCAACACTGTTGGGATTCATCCAGCTCTTCCCCAGCACCCCTTAGGGCAGAAGGACCCTAGAAGAGCAGCATGGCTGTAGGGATACCCTGCCAGTGCCTGGGTGCTCCTTGCTGTGTCTGCTCCTGCTGCCTCAGTGGAGTTTTTCTGGTGTTTGACTTGGTGTCTGGTGCAGGAAGTTGGGCTGCTCAAAGGACAAATGGCGCAGCATGACCTTCCCTCCTAGAGATGTCCCTGCCTTCTCCAGGGACATTTCTGTTCCCATGTAACACCGTATCGTGGCACCAAAACCAAGGAAGATATTTAGGCATTTCAGCAGAGATGAACACAAGGAAAGGTTCAGCTTTTCAATAGATTTTGATCATTTCAGAAGAGTCGGTAACAATTTAAATAACTTACAAGAGGGGTTTTTATAGGAAAATCTCTGCTTATAAAATACCGATTTGCTTCTTCCACACTGCCTCTTTCCACTTACTTACCTTCCTTCTTCCCATAAGGAAATTGCTCTGAGACATGACATCATTACTATTCAGCAAGCAAGAGCATTTAGAGGTAACGTTGCCCCTAAGTATCATCTGCAACCATCCAGGCATCTGTGTCTCACAGCAATGACGGTTTGTGTTTCTGCTTAGAAGCACAAGCATTGAGGCTTAACCTCAGCTTCGGAAAATAAGAGCAAACTTGCACAACGTTGCATCATAAAATTTAATCCCTATATCATTTAACAATGAACCCACACCTCGAATCTAAAGGTAGGCTTATGTTTTGCTATACCCAGTGGCATCTTTGTAATGTTAGCAGATGTGTTTAATGCTGATTAGCTAGAATGAGTTGGTTTATGTGCTGAACAGAAAAAAAAAAACAAAACCAAAACCACCAAAAAAACTACCCCATTAAAATGTAAAATGTCTTTTTTGTGTCTTGATGACAATTAGTCCTAAAATGAAGTGCACAGTGATGCAGTTTCTAGTGCTCTCCTGAATGGTGGAGAGATGACCACTAGGGGACAGTGAGATGAAGATGGAGCCAGGCATGAGAAAGTGTAAATTTAAATTATTTAATAAAAATTAATTCCCATAGATGTTCATGGTCTAGTTTTATTCCTCTTTACACGCAGATTTAATAGCCAGGTGATACAATAAATTGGAAACATTTTTTTCTGAGTCATGAGAGACTGGCAAAGCCGAAAAAAAGCCTTAAAATGTAAGTCCCCAAAGTGCAGGAGCCTGAAACAGAGCCTATCAAACATGTACAGTGCTACACAAGCAAGCACTTACCTTCCAAGACTCTAGTACTGCTCAGGGCTTCTGTGGCTGTGCAGAAATTGCCACCTTGGACTGCTGTGACCCCATCACAGCAACACAGTGTGCGTGACACCAGGCGTCCAGCTGTGCTGTAGAGGATGGTCATTGCATGCACGCCAAGAAGCAGCACAAACCACAGGGCTTAGCCCCCCCCCAACCTGGGAACCCAGGGCCCCCACATCTCCAGCACAGCACCTCAGGCAACATTTTGCAGGAAACAAATCCCAAAGACTCCCTCTTTCTCTCTCTAGGCTTAGTTAAAGCGTGGGAAGGTGACCTCTTCTCTAACCTTCATGGCTAATGTCCTATATTGTACAATGGTAACAAGGGGCTGGGAAAGACATGCTGTTCCTGCTCTGGTCTGGTCACTCATTTGTATTGTTGTGCAAATGTGCAATCTGCTTGTCATTTGGATCCAAGCTCCAACCTCAGCCATCTGCAGGGCCCTGTTTCACCTTCAAGATGAGAGTGGTTCTTCAGCTTCTGACCAGCTGTGCACTGCCCACCACACTGATGGAAAACTGGGACCAGCACTATTTAACATCTTTGTTGGGGACATGGACAGTGGGATTGAATACACCCTCAGCAAGTTTGCCAATGACACCAAGTTTGGTGGCACGGTCGACATGCTGGAGGGAAGGGATGCCATCCAGAGGGTCCTGGACAGGCTTGAGAGGTGGGCTGGTGCAAATGGCACGAAGTTCAACCAAACCAAGTGCAGAGTCCTGCACCTGGGACATGGCAATCCCAGGCACAA
>VZRU01017671.1:23668-50378 GCA_013398155.1 Pedionomus torquatus | reverse complement strand
AGCGTGACCAGCAGGTCACAGGAGGTGATTCTCCCCCTCTATTCTGTGCTCGTGAGATCCCACCTGGAGTACTGTGTCCAGCTCTGGAGTCCTCAACTTAGAAAGGACATAGAACTGTTGGAACAGGTCCAGTGGAGGGCCACCAAGATGATTAGAGAATGTCCTCCTATGAGGACAGGCTGAGGAAGCTGGGGCTGTTCAGCCTGAAGAAGAGAAGGCTCTGGGGAGACCTTAGAGCAGCCTTCCAGTATCTGAAGGGAGCTACAGGAGAGCAGGAGAAGGACTCTTTATCAGGAAGCCTAGTGATAGGACAAGGGGGAATGGTTTTAAACTAGAGGAGGGGAGATTTAGCTTGGATATTAGGAAGAAATTCTTTCCTGTGAGGGTGGTGAGGCACTGGAACAGGTTGCCCAGAGAAGCTGTGGCTGCCCCATCCCTGGAAGTATTCAAGGCCAGGCTGGATGGGGCTTTGAGCAACCTGGTCTGGTGGGAGGTGTCCCTGCCCATGGCAGGGGATTGGAACTCAGTGATCTTTAAGGTCCCTTCCAACTCTAACCATTCTATGGTTCTATGATTCTATGAAAGTCTGGATGTCCCAGGAGATCAAAGGACTTTAAACATGCTAAATGGCAACTAAATTGAAAAAAAAAAAAAAATCACAGACAAAGAATCAATGAATTAGAAAGCTAGTGGTATAAAGTAAATATTATACATTCTTCTCCATGAACAGTTGTCCCATGTAGCTTTTCTTACCCATCTTCCCCAATCAGCCAGTACTGAGCAACTGGGCTAGGTAAGGGAAAGAACTCTTAGTCTGATCTGTTATAGCACCTAGATCTAAAATCCTAAATACAAGTTCCTGGCAAATAATGTGACCATAGCTCTAACTCTGTTTTGGGTTGGTTTGTGTAGTTTTGGTTTTTTGTTTTTATCATTAGACATTAAAAGCCATGAAGCTGTTGGAAGACAGCTATTAAGTGATATCTAGTAGTATACAAAAAAAGTTGACCACTTTCTGAATGTCTAATCAACCAGAAGAATATATGTTTTTCACACCAGCAATATTGGTTTCCACTAACATTTTTCTAGCAAACAAATAGCATTTCAGTGTAGAGTAGGATGGCTGCATGGAAAAAGCAGACCACCAGCTTCTCCACTGGGATCCAGCAAAGAGGAACAGTTGATTTCCTATTAATATAAATGAGCTTGTTAGCTGGCTTGACTTCAGCTGGAGTTCAGCAGTTCAGAGCCTCTATTCCAGGAAATACAGAATTTACATAACAAAAATTAAGAGAAAGTGAAGGAAGGATTTTGCAAGTGCCTGTTTCCTGACTAAATGCTTTTGATATTCTGGTGTCAGGGTGGATGAATAGAAGCTGGGATGGGATACTCTGCTCATTGGACCATACCCAGAGATGTAGGAAGATTTTATACATGTACTGGGGTACTCAAAGAGGATTTCCAGGGCACCAGGAGTCTCGTACTGTGTTGCAGTCTTCTTTATATATATTGACATAATTTAAAATCCATTCAATTGATACTCTCAAAGAGTTCCAGAATAAACTCGCCAAATAACATTCCATAGACATTTTTGTGTAAAGCAAAAAGCTTTCAGGATGGCCAGTCATTTCCTCCCGTTTGCTATTATGAGCTTCAAGGATGGTTTTAGCAAAATTGTAAGGCCTGACAACGCCTGAGCGTTGGTCCTATAATTAACTCTGATCCTTTGTTCCTGAGCACCTCATGAGGAGAAAACACATATCTGTTTCCTAAGAATAATTTATTAACATTAGTTAGTGATCTGAGAAGTATATAGTGTATTCAGCAAGGTAATTAAGAGTGCAGTACTGGGTAGGAATACAGTTTCATGGGAAAAAATGCTGACAGTGAGAAAGAACAAACAAAACCACATTAATTTTGCCATATATAATGTTATTCAGGAGTTATGTTTCTGGTTTTATTCCCTAACCCTTTTGGCAGGGAAAAAAAAAATCATCAACTTCTTGCTCAATTGCTCTTCCTCATCCTGCTCCCAGAACATGTACCCAGCTCTTTAAACAGACACCTTGCCCTCCTATAAATAGTATGCTTTGGTACACACCGTGCAGTTCACCTGCAAAGCAACACCACTATCGACTGCAGAGCCGTACGGCAAGAAAAGATTGCTTTGACAGCCAATCAAGCCCGTGAAAGTTAGAAAGCCCCAGCGCAGCAGTGGTGCCTCCTCCTGCTCCTGGGGGAAGGCTGCAGCAGTCCTGCTCCGGCACAATGCACGAGCAAAGTGATGATGCTGCAAGAATCACGCAGGAAAACACAGACCAGATAGTTTCTGAAATTTAAAACTTGGATTTTGCAAGCTGAACAACACCCAGATGCCCAAATGGATTGGGTTTTTCTCCCCTGCCTCTGAGCACATAGAGCTGCCCATGAGGCCCTGCTCAGAACAGTTCCCCTTCCACAGTCACCGTCTCAGGTGGTTTTGAGTCCAGCATCCCCCAAGTGCTTGCTGAGAGCATTGAAATGTGTTTCCTTTTAATGTGTCTTAGCCTCTTCCTGGTCTCTGGACTCTGCAAAGACTGTGCATTTGCTTTGCCACCTCGCAGGGAGGAGGAGTACCCAGCGTGCTAGCAACACCCTGTGCTCTTCCCAGCACGGGGAGCGAGCAGAGCCCCGCCGCTCTTGTGACCCCACGCTCGGCTCTTCTCAGCCCAGCCCAATCCACACCAGAGGCTGTGAATCACACCACTACAGCCTCCCAGCGTATATACTCCTCTGAACCGGTGCCCGGTCCCCAGGCATGGTGAAAAGTTACAAACTCTGCCTCACAGATGAGGGATTTTACAGCAACGGAGGCTGAGAGGTGCTGGCTGCCTGGTTCAGCTCATGCTAATGCTCCGCTTCTGAAAATTAACTTCTGAATGGTTAAAACAGGGGTGTAAGTGACCCTGAGGACACTGGGTGTTTATGCCAGGAAGGTCTAAGGATATTCCCAGGGGTGGGATTTTAGACTTCCAACTCCTAGGCTACTGTCTTAAATATTAAGCATCATTCCAGGAGAGGGAACCTAAAAAAAATATTGGAATAAGGAACCCACATTCTGGATGTATTAATTCCATCTCCCCTCTTGTATCTCCCTTATTAGTTCTTCCTTCAGAGAAGAATCTCTCAGAAGCTTTACAAAATGAAACAAGAATTTTCTCCACCATGGGTGAAAAAGCTGGGTGCCTCTTTTCCTGGCTGTTACTCAAGGTATAAAATCCATATCCCTACCACAAACCATGCTGGGACTTCTAATTGGGTTTTCCTCCCACTGTAACTCCCTCTACCATCTGTTTCTCTTTTTCTCTCAGATGACACATCCCTCAGTCACTGAGCAGTGCCACTGGGATGCCAACCCAACTTTGGAGACTCAGCCAGAGCAGCGCCTTCCCTCTTCCCCATCCCCCCGATGGGCACCAGCCTCGAGTCCAGGTGTGAGGTGGGACTTCAAATCTCGACCTTCCCATCTGGGGACATGGAAGAGATCAGACATTGGTGGGTTGCTGTATCCCAGTCTGCATTCCTGTCTGGGTTTTAACTCCATCTTGGCCATAGGGTTTCTTTGAAAAGGCCATGGAAAGGAAACCGCAGTGTCTCTAAAGTCCAGAGCAAAACTTGCACTGCTCTCAGTGGGGCCAGGGTCCCATCCTGTGTTTTTAAATAGCAGCAGAGCTGTTTAACCTATGACACAACTGATTTTTCTGCTTGGCTTGAAGTCACCACTGTGCTTGCAGCAACCACAAACTCACCACGTCCCCAGCACTAACAAAGGGCTCTGGAGCTTCTCTGCTGAGATAATTGGTTGCCCCAGGCTTCAACAGGATCTGGCCAGTGTTTGCCACTGCTGTATCTGAGGAGATTACTAAACTGTTGGAAACATGGTTACTTCTTCTGGCCTCTTTCCAGACCCCCAGTAATGTCAGAGTTGAGCTACTGCAAATGAAAATAGATTAGAATTTTAAATCAGTACATCAGTGATGCTTGCTCATTGGGAAACTTGAAGTTAACGTTGCCTGCAGCTATTACTAGTGTTTTCAGAAATAATTCATTAGCTGCAAAAATCTTTCATGTCTCAGGAGATGAAACAAAACATTATCTGTTTTACTTTTTACTTTGTTAATTTCTTCTTTCCAGGCTCCTTCAGCATGCTCCTCTTTCCAGGTTGCAAAGTTGACACATGAAGTCTTAAAGACAGAGATGATGGAGACACATTTCACATGAGCTCTTGGCCAGGTACCATAAGAAGATACTGAAGAACTTCCACTAGTTCCCCTAGTAACACTTGACTCCTGCTTTGTCTTTTCTGAGCAGGGTTTCTTGAACTGTCAGTCTCCACGTAACAGAGGAGCAGGAGAAAATTTTCAGTGGTGAGCTCAGGCTGCCAGAGGGGTGCTCACCATACCTCAGTGGCCAAACACAAAATGGGTGGGTGGATCAGACAGTCTATTCTGCAAACACCAAAGTAGCGTCCCCCAACACGTAGCCTAGCACTAAGCCACAGGGCATCAAGGTAGAGGGACTTCTTTCACCTGCCTTAGCTCTAACAACTCAATTTTTTCACGGGGTGAGGAAGGCCCAGGAAGATTATTTTCTTTCTGCACTTCACCCCCTCTGCTTTTCATCCCAGAAGAAAAGCAACACACGCAAATGAACAATAGACGAACAGAGAAGAGGTTTGTAGATTTTCTTTCAAAGAAAATACGGCCAAGGGTTAAAGGCAAGTATTGTTTACTTCACCAAAAATGTTGTTTTCAACCCCATAATGTCTCAGGAATGTGAAACTACATTTCCTGCAATTTCAGGGCTCTGAAGAATTGAAGGTCTTTCTGAAATTCTTGAAGAGCCTTGTTCTGGACAGGTTGCTCTCTGCAAAGCTGGCTGAGCCTCCCTCTTACTGCACAGAAAGGACACAGCCGTCTGAAGCCATCCATGTCCCAGCAAAGAGAAAGAAACAGCCGCGCTGGTTCCAACAGAGGGTTGTTTTCACTCTGCTGCCTCTCTCATGCACATCCCAGCTTTACTGACAAATTCAAGGAACATCATTTCTCCCAGGACATGGAGTTGCTTTAACATCTAAGCAAAACAACACAAAGATGTGAGTGATTTGCTTACTGCCCTGGAGAACACTTGGCTGAACTGCTCATCTCCAGCAAACAGAATACACTCGTTGCCATCTGCAGATGGCATCGCGTGCCGCTTTGTGTGCCCATCATACCTCCATCTCAGGGCAAGGCTGCACCAGGCGAGCAGATATGGCAAAGATGATAGCCTCTGTTCTTCAGTGGGTGCCCACAGTTGTGCTCAAGTGTTCCCTCATTTGGCCTGCCTGTCCATCCCATCCCATCCAAGCTCTGCACACTGCTTCATGCTCCCGTTTCTTCCTCCAGACGTGGCGGCTGTGTCAGGTGGCATCTGGAAGGGAGCTCATTTTTTTCTCCTTAGCAGTTTGACACCAAAATTAGATTGGGTTCAATTGCTGGGACATAACCACCTGTGCTAATAGCCAAAATTGCTTTCAAAGACAGACCACAGTGTTTTGAATTTGGAGAAAGATGGCTGTCCCTTTTAATTACATTTTCTGTCCATAATGAGACAATTATAAACATTTTAATAGCTCCCAGTCATCAGCCCTCCACTGTATCAGAGCACGGGAGAACAAGGCAGCCCCACCTCCCCCCTTCTCTTTCCCCTCACACCCACTAATTTCTTTGAGCAATTCACAAGTGTGTCATGTGTATTCAGCTCCATTCTGGCAGACATCCTAGCAGCACTGAGGTTGCCCAAAGTGCCCTCATGTAGCCATTGCACGCCTCAAGCTGTTGTGCCTGAGAACCAAAGTCCCATTTCAGTGACCTTTTGAGAGCAGCACGTGTAAAGAACAGCCACACCCCACCTACTCACTCCTCTTTTTCTCTTAAAGTATATATATTTACCAATTAGGAGTGCTGAAATCAAAGATTTCATTCATATGTGGAGATCAAAAGAGGGAGAAAAAATTGTCTCGGAAGTCAAACACTGCAGGAACACAGAAGATGCCACGCTGCACCCATGCCAGGTTGCCAGGCTATCTTCTCCAGTGGTGTTTTCACAAAAGTTAGATAGCTCAGGTGTTAGAAACGTTATTGGAAAATGAAGCATTAGCTCAGGTCCATACTATATGGTACATGAGCTCTGGAGGGCTGACTCCTTTCAGCTCTAAATCCTTTCAGCTCTTGAAACCTGAGCCTTGTAATCGTAAGCAGTATCAAATGTTATTATTGTAAGATTGTATAGCACTGCGAATAAATACTGCATTTAACATATCAATGTAATGAAGTACAAAGCTCTAATCAAGAATGAAAGTTTATTTAAGCAATATAAAAATATTACCATTAATCTAGGGTTCTTGCACCCTAACAAGCCAGAATGCTGGAGAGCAGCCACTGTAAGCAGGACGAATTTAAAGGCCTCCCGACACGCAGGCTGCCATAATATCTCTGTGCAGAGTCACAGAGCTTCTTAAATGACCACTGAAGGTATTCCCATTTCCCATGAGTCTACCACGAAGATCCCAGTTAATCAGGCCCAGCTGAACACGTGGAAGGAGTGTGTGTTTTCCACATACCTTCACAAAGGCTTTGCACAAAGTTGGAGAAATTCAGAGGAGAGTTTCAGGTGCAAATCTGTAATGAAAGACATAAGAACACCAAAGAATAAGAGATGATCAGGGTCTTCCTTGTGTCAGCCCAAAGGCTCAGCCCCTTTCTTCAGCCCCAGGGTGTCTGAAGGCCAAACAAGCCCTTGAGATATTTTAACACAACCCTAATGTACCTCCAGCTGCCCCCAGGATCTCACAACACCTCCCCAGTGGTGGGGACAGCAGCCTAAGCATACAAAGGGGAAAAAAAGCACTTGCTGGCTGGATGCTACCAGCTGTGTTGGAGCTGGAATATATTGAAATAATAAGAACAGCAACTGCCTGGTTACAGCAGATTGAATGGCCCTGCATCAGGTGCACAGAATAATAAGAAACATTTCTAGGAAATAGATACTCTGAGCTGCATTTCAAGTGGGACCTCCAAAGGAATTCAGACCAGTTTTTATGTGGTGTACACAAATACATATACCATGGTACCTATAGCCACATGGGCTGATGCTAGGGGAGCATAGAGCAGGAGGAAAAATAAGAACTAGACCAAGCTTCAAGCTTAGGAGTGGGAGCAGTCAGCGAATCAGGAGCTCCTGGGATGCTTGCACAGCATCACACTGTTCTGCCCTCCCCTCTTAGCCCACACACCATGGGGGAGATGCACAGTTCACATAAATTCAGATGTTACCTACACTTGGGATTTCTCCACTGAGATACCCTTGGGATTAGCTTTGTGATGCTGAGAGACTGAGGAACAAAGAGCTGGGACTCTTGGAAACAATGAATTTCCAACCAAGCTGGAGAGCTCAACTGATCTTCAAACCAAAATCATCTCCTTTACATTTCTTTTTTTGTACAGCTTCTAGAAAATAAGTCTGAAAAGATTTGCTAGGGTTCAGAACTCCCCAGCTACAGCTCTGACATGATGACAGAAACTGCATATTAAATAGTTTCCATCAAAAGCCCCAAGCGGTGGGGTTTAGACAGTTGTGCAAAACTCTTAACAACACCTTGTCCTTGGGGAAACTTCACTGTGAGCCAGCTAGATCTAGGACTTACCATCTACCCAGTTAAACATGAATCGCTGTTGCTGATTAAAGATGATCTTCTCAGTACTTTTCTACCTCAATTGTGTTGTTTTGACATACTAGTTCAAGAGCTGTCGCTTTAATTGTAAGAATGAGTGGTGGTGCAGAAGACCATCAGTAGCAGCAACAACATAAACAAAATTACAAATCCCCAACTCATAAAAACAGAGCTTTAATGAGATTAGTGGAGACGGCTGGAGGAGACTGCACATTGTATATACACGCAGGAAGAAATGAGCATGCTGCCTGCATCCAGAGCATCTCACTGAGGGACTCTGAGCCTTTCACAAAAATGGCAAAGTTTACAACCCTTCCTTTGACAGCCGAGAAGATGAAACAGAGAGAAGAGCTGCAGTCTCGGGGGGGTGTGGGAGGCCAGGAATTGAACCAGGAGTCAGGGTCCAGATCTCTCTGCGGCGCTGCAGCTGGCAGCACTTGTGAGACATCAAAGTGCTAAGGCTGATATCAAATTATTGACATTTCCAGCTAAGGCAGCAGGTAGCCATAATCAAGATTTGCTACTCAAAATTTTTGGGGGAAGGAGTTGTTCTTTTCAAAGGAAATGGCTTCTTACTAGAAATAAACTTTCAATCTCCATTTATCCTTCAAGTCTCCTTCAAGTTGTTCATACTTTTATTTAAGAAAGTCTTCACAGACACCAAAGCCACCCAGTTAGTAACACCTTTCAAGCTGACCCAGGATTGTACATTCAGGTTGGAAAAAAAGAAAAAATAAGCCCTAAAAAAATAAAAAGCCTTGGTTTTGAGAGTTGAATTTAGCAGGAAATGAAAAACATTTATTCTCACCAACATTTTTCATTTAGAAAAAAGTCTTAAATGGCTTCTATCCAATTCTACTTCCTAAAAAAAGAGGTGAGAAATAGAAATGCTCTGTCTCCCCCAGCAAAGCTCTGGCTTTTGACAGCTCACCTCTCGTTAGCCAACATGACCCTCCACTTGTTTTATGATTGTGTGATTCCTGCAATTTCACCCAACAAGCTCAGTTACCCTGGGACTCTGCAGCTAAACCTGTTACCTGAGTAAATGAGTCTGGGGGGAAGAGGGGGGAAACAACACAAAACCAGAGGTCCTCACAGCAGTGAGTTTGTGACAGGGGTTTGAAACCTTCTGGAACTTTGGGATAAATTCCAAGCCAATTTATAAGCCAGGGCTCATATTCTCCCAATCCTATTTACCAAAGCAATAAGAAATTGCACTTCCCATGGCACCCTGGGCATATTATTATACTATGTAATTTCCTTCTGCAAAAACCCAATTAACTGTACAAGTCTGTACCCATTCTGCCAACTATATCATTTTATAATTTCAGAACAGCAGCACAAACTGCCAGGGAGTTATCAGTAAGAACTGCTCTGCAATAATTAATAGATGCAAAGATTTAAAAAAAAAGAGCAAAATAGGCACACAAATTAACACAGTTAATTATAACATAGCTATCTGCAGAGCCAGGATCTTGTGTAAAATGAATTTCCTTATTAGGCTTTACCATCATTCCCCCCATGACAGAGGTCAAGGAGGAGACTGAACATGAGCTGATTTGAGAACTGGTTTTGATTTTCCTCAGTTTGTACTTGAAGGGCAGAGATCTGAGACCAAGCCGGTGTGATTGTAGTTTGGAATCTTAAATCATCTCTGAACCTCCTTCCCTCTCACCTTTGATCAGCAGGTGATGGAGTCACTCTGACAAAAACCTTCCATAATTGACATTTCTCTTGTATCTTAGGCACCTAAAGCCTTCTGTGGATCTGGCCATCTTACACCCTTCCAGACCCGTTGTGAGTCCCCAGAGTTGATGCTACTGGCCCCACCATGTAGCCATCTGCAGCCCCCTTGGAGAGCACTGACCTCTGCTGGGTTCCTGCCCGCACAACGCTGGCTGCCCAAGGCATGGAAGGCAGTCAAATGTTCAGCTTTCCCTGACTTGCCTCAGAGCCTTTGGAAAATCCACTCCCACCCAGTTTTGCAGCAAGCCTCTGGTGTAAGAGGATTGTGGAAAGCAATTGAGATTCTTCTGAGAATGGTGGGGTTTGATGTAAGATGGGAACACAAAGCAGAATACAGACTGTTACAGAAGAAATTCTGCTCCACTCTAGAAACCTCTGCAACTAATACTAAGTTTGAACATCTACCTGTCACATTGATTCCACATAAGACTTTTTCCCCCTAATTTCAAGGGCTGCTTCTCCTAATCATCTCAAGCTCCTCTCTGAGACCCCAAACACATTGAAGTGATGAGCTTTTTAATCAAACCCCGCAAAGAGCAAGTAAGAAGACAGCCTCAGAGACAGAGTAAAGAGACATCTTCATGTGCATTGTCTTTCAGCTTGGCCCAAGGCTGTGCACTTGTGGAAAGGGTTAAAGGATTTGGTTGGTTTTAAAGACATATAGCCTGCCACACACTTCCATGTGCGTGAGGTTACTTTCCAGATCAAAGAGAGAAAAACCCACTTTTGCATATCCATGAGCTAGGAGGAAAAATCTAAATTTATGCTGCATCTACCTACTTCTTACCAAAGGTGCACAGGAACTAATAAATCCTTGGCAGGCTTATGGGATATACAGAAAACTGGATTATCCCAATACTGGAATATGCACTTGCTTAATTGCGTGGCTTCCACATTTTCCAATAAATTACTTCAATACAGTCATTAAGCTATTCTTGCTGAAATGTACTACCATATAGCAAACATATTTGGCATTGCAATTGCACAATTACAGCTGTTTAATAAACCACTCCCAGTACATAAATGTAGCAACCACTCCTGTGTTGTTGCTTTGGAGGCCATTTCTGGGTGCTTGAAATGCCAGACAGAAGCAGATCTGAAGATACAGACCATGACAGAGCACTTCTCATGCTCCCTATTAGCAGAGCAGGTCCTTCCCCTTCCCCTGCCCACCTTATCCAGCCTGGCATCCTTCCCCTTACTTCACCCAGCAGGCAGAAGGCACTGCCCAGCAACCCTGTGACACTTCAGACCTACTGAATGAATTTAGACCCATAAAATCACAGAACAGCTTTATGGTCCCTTCCAGACTATAAAGATCATCTCGTCCAACCCCCCCTGCCATGGGCAGGGACTTGATGACTTAGGAGTTGGTGTTGCCCAAGGCTCAGCTGGCAGTTGTGTGGTGGGGAACCCTTAACCATATTTGTTGTTTCAAGTTGTCCCAGGCAGCCAGCAGTTGTGCTGCCCTGTTACCCCCGTGAGGTTCTCCCTTTTCCTTCACAGATGCAGGTGACACGCAGGTCTGTTGCAATTGCACTGCTTTTCTTCAAACTCCAACTCAGGACAGCTGTAATCCATGTCAACACACCATCATCTTTACATTAGTAACATCAATTAGTGACTTCAGTTACAGTAAACACTCCCTTCTCCCCAACACCCACAACCACATCAATTTTATTGTACTTTGGTTTTCGTCATCTCTGTTTCCAGGAAACTTCCCTTAACCACAATTAATATTGCAATTCTAAATGTAAAAAAAATAATAATAAAAAAAAAAAAATCATAATGGAGCTGAATGAATTCTCAAACCCAAAGCTCCCATCTTCCATCAGTCTGTCTGTGTTTTAACACAAAAATTTAGCCAGGCAGCTGGTAGGCTAGAAAAATCTCCGCACGTGCCCTGTGAGCTGGCACCTAAGGCTGGATGGTTTGGTGTTCATGGTTATACACAGGTAGGGCCGTCATTCACAAGGAATAGTGGCAATCCCAGAGGATTAATGCATTTGAAGGAAAAAAAGAAAGAAAAGCATACATCCACACTATAAACAAACTAAAATCTCAGCTATATCACAGCTATTCCTGAAGTGCTGATATCTCAATAGGAGCCACAAGAGATACAAATGCAACTGCCCAGCCAGTCAGGGCCAGAGCAGGGAGATGTCCTGTGCCACCAGCCCATCAGCTGGGCTCCCTTACAGCCTTTTCTCTGCCACATTCAGCATCTCAAACAGCACGATGTACCTGCGGGACCCTTCTTCAGTCAAGTTAACTCCTTGCAGGCCAGCTGCTCCATACGTGATATGAGAAGTACACAGTAAATTCTGCACGGTACTTTATGGATTAGGGTAACATAAATATTGAACTACTGCTTGCAAATACAGACCACTTAAATTCAAAATCAAACCAGCTCAGAGTTAACTACCTCAGGCAGGGGGTGCTCTGTGTACAGAGACAAAGGAGCAGGCATCTGGCTCAACCTCTGAGCTGCCAGCAGCCAGGGCTGTACACATGGGAGATACCCAGCTGTCAAAGAAGCTGTGCTCTGTTTGATACCTTGATATAGGGTTAACTTCACCAATGTAGGCAGCCCCATTAAAATCAGAGTATTTAGAGATTCCCATTAAGTTCAAGGCCTCATCCATTAAGACTGAAAACGCCTAAGTATTTTAAGTAGAGGTAAAGATCTCCTCTTATTGAAACAAGAAGGCTGGAGGAACAAAGCAAGCGTGGACACTACTTTATAGGACCTGTCTCTATGTTCTCCAAGTATATATTATTTTCAAAGAAATGCTCATATAAGGAAGCAGTGTAAGTGGGTAATGAAGACACAGTGACGTACCCAGGGGCACTGCCAGGGCTGGCTGGGCCAGCACATATACTCACTTCTCTGTTTTGACCGTTGTTGTTTGATGGCAAAAGCTTAACCCATTTTTGGAAGCTGAGATGTTTATGTTCACCAGGTCCTGCAGTTCACACTCTTCTGTGGCAGAAAGTGGAAATTTTGCAGATTGTTTTCCACTACTTTTTTTCCTCCCCCCCCTGCTTTTTTCTCATCAAACTGAGCCTCACGGGGTGGTGGCTTCCAGGGAGTTTTTCTCTGACCTGCCACTGGCAATGGTGTCACGTGTCTCTCCCAGCATCAGGCAGTTCCGAAGATAACAAGAAGAAGAAATTGTGTCTTACATCGGAAGTGTTAATATTTCATAGACCCACGCTGTAGCAGGCTTATGGGTACAAAGGGTCATTTTATGCAGAGAAGACTGCACTTCATTTTGGCAACTTTCCAACTGACAGTAAATTCATCTTTAGGGGAATCTAATCCTATGTATTCCCACCACTGCCCAGAGCGCTCTCCCTTTCTCACAACACAACTCCTTTCTCCTTCATTTACTTCTTAGAGGCAAGAAGTGGCTGCTTAACGCTGCATTTGTCCCCCCTGCCCACCAGCCTGGGGGTGGTGGTTGTGCTCTGGGGGCCTGTGTGCTTATGTCCTATGGGGCTGGCTGTCAGTCCTCAGTACACCCTGTAACTAAGACTTTCCAATCTAGCCATCATAATAAACAGTGGTGCTTTTCTTGGAAGTATGTAAGGTTTTTTCCTGCCTTAGAAAAATGAGTGACTTATGACTGTTTCTAAATTGGGCAGATGACATTAATATTCAGAGTGCAGCACGCAGTGGAACTCAGCACATGAACCCATGTACCTGTCAAGATTCACCCTAAAGAGACAAACCCAGGGGGAAAAGCCAGGCAGAACATAAGCTCCACGGCCGAGGGGTTTCATAGCTGCTCGTGACCAGCTCTTTCCACCAGTGATTATAGGCTGTTCTGACACTGCTGTGCCGCCCAAAGGAGCAGTCAATGCTCCAGCAGGGAGCCGAAGGGGAGAGGTGGTTGAGGAACCTGCGAGTTTGTGAAACTACTCACTCATTTATCCCCTTGAATTAAAATCAGTCTTGAAGGCAATCTCACTGTTGATGCATTTCAAGGATCTCCTTCCATATTGTATCCAGCTGCTAGACAGAATTAAAACAGAGAGAGGAAAAATAACAGCATCCTTTTGTTACATTGGAGAAAAGCATTTTCTCCAGCTGCCATGCTTCTAACATAATTGATGACTGTTTCCTGGAGGTGCTCTCCTGCATCTCACCATTTGTCCCAGCAGACAGGATGCAGAATTGGGTGATGGGTGCTGCTTCAGGGGACCCCACCACTGCTACAAACACATGTACTCGGAGGGGGAACTTGTCCAGCTGCTCTCACACAGGAGCTCCAGGTGTTTGTGGGTGAGCAGAAAGGCACAGGACTAGGCACAGCCAGAGCAGCATTGGCTTCCACCACCAGCAGAATGGGCGACCCGTTCCACCTGATAATAGCTGAAATACAGTGCAAGGAATAACTCAAGAATTGGTTAATTCTTATGAAAGTGGAGGGAGGTGAAAGCCCATTAATGCTGGCATCACTCTACAACACCCTTCCAGGAATTCAAAAGCACACAATTAGTAGCATGGAAAGGCCACAACAGAGCTCAAGCAAAACAAGCACTGAGTGCAGCAAAAAACAGCAAAGAAAAAAAAAAAAACCAACAATGCACAGGTCCAGGGCGATGCTGAGCTCTTCAGTCCTGAGGATTAGGGACTGTGATAAAAAGAAACCTTGCATCTCATTTTCAGCGTGGACTGGGGTGAGGAACTCCTGGTTTGGGGACAGTGGAGTCACATACTGTGCCTGAACTCAAGAAAAAAGGGTATATCATATAAACTGCACCATGCTTCCACCTTTTTTCCTTTCCAATATCAATTTAAGATGTTGACAAGATGAAGCACATCCCATCTGAATGCGTGTCCACGTCCCACTAGTGTTACAGCAAGTCCTGTACATGTGTCACAGGATGAGAGCAACTGGGGTACTACAGACCAGCAGCCTGGAGATGCTGCGTATCCCTGGGGATTTAAAAAGGTGGCAACTCATAGAATGCATACAACAACCTTTATAACTGAATGTGTTTTACTCAGCTTGGAAATGGGAGAACCAGTGTTTAAAGAATTTAAAAGAAGTTTCTTGCTAATTCTTTGGGTTGTGGTTTTAAGCTGCAAGAGACATATTTAGAGAACAGAATAATCTCTGCTGGTTCAGACTCTCCTTTCTCACCTCTACTCCTCCACTTGCAGTACCACAACTATCAAGTACCAAGCAACTAATTTCATAACTAGAAAGGACTTCAGAAAAACCTTCAGTGAAAGAAAACAAAGAGAAAAAAATAAAACAGTGATCTTAATCTTTAAATACTCAAAACCACCCAAAATTAAGGATAAAGAAAAATAGGTTTGAAAAGCTAAAGATAACAGAATAGTCTTATTTACGGAAAAATACTGCTAAACTCCTGCCATTCTAGCCAAATGCACCCAACTCTTCTGGCCACTGAGCAAAAGAAAAGTTTGTCTTTAGAGCAATTTTTTATTGTTTCTTTTTCTTTACCTTTGGCTCCTGAGCTTTCTGGGCACATTTTAGATGTTTGTTTGTTTTTGTTGTTTTTTTTTTTTCCCCAAATGCATAAGGGCTTTTTCCTTAAAAAAGTCATACATTCAGATGACTGCAGAAGCTCAGACCTACATATCATGACACTCAGGAAGCTGATAGGCCTAATGAAGATGTGATGGTGAAAAAAGGTCTTTTACCATTTTCTGTTTCAAATGCAGAAGAAAAACGTTGAATCACAGGCTGGACACTACAGGGTTAGGGTGAAAAGAAAGCAGAATTCTCTCAGAGCCTCCCTGTCTCTCTGTCCCAACGAAAGATTTCTCTACAACAGAGACAATCACATGGCTTCTTCAGTAGTTTGCAAAATTTCCTGGATTTTTGCTTGGCTTTTCATCATGAAAAATTGTGATCCTCAGACGGAGAGCAGAGGGAAGTACAGGAACATCAGTTGAGCTTAATTTTCCTTTTACATAAACCCAACTCACCGGTGCTTTAGCTTTCATTGGTCTTCCTCTCATCTGTAGCCAGGCTGGTGCCAAGAAGGTGGAGCTGCATGTGCACAACTGCCAGTTCCTCTTTATCAGTGCCCAACAGGATGATTTATGGAAGATGAGGACTAAACTCCTGGCTTCATGTACTTGCCGTGGGAGATGTTCTCCTGTTGATACCCAATGGTGAAAGGTTTTTAGTGTTGTCATGGGAACGGCTGTAATCTTCGGTGAACAGCCTCTCCTCAATGTGAAGCTGTCTTGCTTGTTTACTGTGTAAAGCCATTTTCAGGAGTATTTTGCCTTGGATTTCCAATAGTCTTATCTTTCCCCAAAAAAGGCTGTAGAAATTATGGAAATTACTATGATGGACGATGATAAAGCCCCTAGAGAGAAACCGGCAGGACCCAGTATGTGTCTACACCATGAACTAATCTTCATTTGCAGAAAAAGCAATCTGACAGCTTTATTATCTTCTGCTTTAAAGGTTGACTCTTGCTCTCTCTTGTGGACACTTACATCTCTCCTCCCTTCCCCCAGGAATTTACAAGCAGAATTTATTTGCACAGCTACCCAAGGTGTGGAGGTAGAGCCAGCATGCTGCACAGCCCTTTGAAGGCCAAACAGATGCACCAAGACGTTTGCAATGTCTTGTTTTATCAAGTGACATAGCCTGTGTAGCTGCTACAAGGGTCCTTCGTGTGCTAATTCCTTCATGCTCCTGCAACCCCAGACTATGGTGACAGGAGCAAAAGACTGGAAGCCTCACCGTGCCACCATCAGCAGCTCTCCTTAGGACCTCATGTATCAGCTCTCAAGGATAAGGCAGCAGCAAAGAAAGCCCTGACCAACAAGTCATTGGCTGCAGGAACAGGCTATTTTGTGTTTACTGATTTTGCATCACAGCTGTCTCATAGGCAGGACCCAGAACAGAACATTAGCAATTAATAAATCAAATTCAAAATCAACTCAAAAATGAGAGGGTTTTTCTCCAATATCTTCCTCAAAACAGAAACTTGAAAACAATGAGGGGGTTGGATGAAATATTTTTAGTCAGATTATCTTAATCTTGCAGTAAAATTCCAAAATCAAATATCAAAACATTCCACTTAGGAGGTATAAAAACATTTCACCCCTTCTAAATCTCCATCTTTTCTCTGTCTCCATCTGTGAGGACTAATCATCAATTGTGGCATGAATTCACAAGTGGTTACAGTCAGCCTAAAATGCATTTTAGCAAATTTACTGTCAGCATACAGTAAAAAAAATTTAAAAAAAAAAAAAAAAAGAAAAAAAAAGCAAAACAAACACACACACAAAAAAAATCAAGCTCAGATTCTGTAGCAGTCTGACCTGGAATTTTATTTCTGAGCAGCATCTTCAAACTTCTCACCTCTCTGCAGCTACCTTCAATCATTTAAGAGACGAGCTCTGCAGACTTCTATACATTATACTGAAACTGGCTACTTTCCTCAGTTTGTGCCAGAATCTGATGAAGTATTATCAAAATAACCTCTCTCAAGGCTCACTAATTCTCAAGACATTGAAGCAGGAGGGTAGTCTTCTACTTTCAACATGGGCTAGGGCCAGGGAGGGTGTTTCATACCATTTACTCATGGCCGGTTCCAATCACCATTTCCTGAAAGGTTCACAACAAAACAGGTTAATGCCAGGACTAAATATTTGACAGCAAGTACTATGACAATTTAACAGAAGTCTTACACAAATATAGTACAACTAATGCTTAAGTACTCAGTAAATTAAAGGGATTGCAATTAAGGCGCTTTAAGGTGCCACATCGTTTCATCGATTAGAATAAAAGCTTTTCACACTTGACACTATCATTTATAATGTTGCAATACAGTCTTTTCCTACTCAACTGGCTCTGATGCAGTAGGAGAGGGGCATTGGGGTGAAGGCAACATTTGGCAGACTCAGTTCTTTGAGTGTTATTAAGAAAAAATTGCATGTTTTATAGCTTCAGCACTCAATTCTGTAACCATCTGAGAAGAGCAGGGATTTGTCAAAAAAAGTAGATTTTGAAAGTGAAAAAATGTTTCCAGTAGCTGCCTCCTTTCTGCGCCTGAAATGACTGTCTGCCTCTGATCCTGTGGCCCAATATGGGGCTTCTGCAGGACAAAGAAGACCTTACAATGACTAAATGCTACCATGACTACCTATCTCCACCAAGAAAATTAAACTGGCTACCAGCTTGATAGAAATTCCTTATTTCAAAAACTAAAAGAATGTATTCTCATTACTTATTTCCAAGCTACCCTTCAGCAGATCGCATTGCCCTGCTCACAAACCAGCGAGGACGCCTGAGCAGGTCACAAGTTAGTTACGGATTCTGTCAAACTACAAAGCACAAGCCAGTTTTTTCTTGTTTTTTTTTCTTTTAGTTGTGTTTTTTTTTTTGTTTTTTTGGTTTTTTTTAAATCTTGCTACTCTGGGATGAGATCACCCCACTGTGAGTCATTAATCCACAGAGACAGCTTGCAATGTACAATAAAAAGCAGAGCCTTGCTCTCAAATCCCTACTGTACTAGCCAGGAGGCATCACATGCTTTCAGGCCTCTCCGTGCCATACTATATGTATTTCTCTAAGCATCTCAAGCACGTATCCTCAGTGTCCAAACAGTTTTTCCATGAAAGACCCTCAACATGGTCACTAGTGGGTTTCATGATCCAAACCTAGACTAGAATCGGACTCTCTTCTGGAGCCATCCCCAGCCACTCACCTGTTCTTTGACTAATTTAATTACCAAGATGCTTGCCACTGCAGTGCTCTGTCACAAAGCACAAGTCTTTTCTGTAATTTTGTTTAAGCAGATTCAGAAGTATGTGTGTATTAAAAGAAATATCCCTTCCATTTCTACATAGCGGTAGCTCACAGTGTTGGACTTCCCGCTGTACATCCTGAGTAGAACTGGGCTTTTCCTCTAGTCTTACCTTCTGGAGCAGATGAATCAGCAGCAAGATTCACTGGAATAAATTAAGCAGGTTCAGGCACTGAAGAGATGGCACTACACAGATCAAGAGACACACACTGTGAGAATGTCTCTAGCCTCCTTTATTTTCATTTCTAGAAAAGTACAAGTATAAATCAGCAGAATATAAAAAAAAAATATTTCAAATATTTTCCAGTCAAAAAGACAATGCTATAGCTAGCCCTCCTGGTACAGCTGGGATGATTTCCTATTCAGAGCCCCAGGACTGCACTGCATTCTTGGGCAACTCAGAGATGCTCCTTGAAACTTGAAGTCCAAGAGCCCTTTGATCCCTAGTACCTTCTGTTCTCACAGATTTGCACAGACTAATTTCTTGGATTTGCCATTACCTCAGCAGCACAAGATTAACCCTCTGAGGTTCAATATGAAATGACAAGACCAGGGAGGGTGAAAACAAAAGGAAGACATATACAAGCACAAGCAGGAAACATCCACAGAGAAGTGCCATTGCCATGAAAAGAAGGCACTTGAGTTATTTTAATTTGCATTGTTGATTCTCCATTGAGACTTTGGTAAAATAATAATTAAATCTGGGTTCATACAGCTCTGTTTGTCTAATTTCTTATCAGGTGAATTCTCATTCCTCTCAAACAGGAGGAATTTGCAAGAAGTCATCAGGGTCAGACAGGCCTTTCTCAGGGATAGACAGGCTGAAAGAGATTGGCACTTCCCAGCCAGCCTGATTTCTTTGGAAACTGAGGAGTACACACAGACAGAGAGGATTCAGGAAACGCCCGTACAGACAGCAACCTCTTGATAGCGGTATAGCCTCTGACTCGGAGAAGTCATTGCTTTGGTTGTGGTTCCTCCTGCTGCCACAAGCTCATGTCAGACAAGCCATCACAGCACTCACTTGCTGGGACTGTCAGGAGAAGTTAGATGAACAAGAAGCTGTGAACAGAAGGACAGGAGCAAGTGTCCAGCTGGCGAATTCTCTTCCAGGTTCCCTTGCATCGAGGGTTTCCTACTGCCTGCCAATGCAACAGCTGATTCCTGAAACATAGTCACAAGGGGAAAAAGTTAACGTGCTGCACGTTGGCTGCAGGGTAGTCACTTGTACCAGTAATCACCCAGTAAATCCCATTTAGTTTGCTAACACCGATTTTCACTCCACCGACGCAACTCTGCCTTTTTACTGCTGTAAAGAAAGGGCAACCAGAGACCCCCATAGGATTCCAATAGCATGAAGTAAAGCCACAACTGGGCAGGAACACTGGACTGGAAGAACCCAGAGCAGCACACACTATAGATGTTATGTCCAAAAATATTCACAGTATCATTCCCTTGAGGTGCTCAGCATTGCATGCAACAACTCACAAAGCATGCTGACATCCTCATTAACTCCTGTACTGAAACACTTGACAGGTTGCAAAGTGGGCAAAACACCTCTTTCTCCATTTTTCTTTACACCATCATGCCCCCTTTCAGCAGTCACCCATAGCCATGGAGACACTGAATAAGTACCTAGCACACAGTACACAGTACATGTCCGTGTGAGAGGTGCAGGGACAGGAACATCTCTGAGTAACCACATTAGTGGAACACTTGCCTGAGATTTTTGGCCTTGCTTACAGCTATACATTGACACGGCTTCTGGATGGCAGCTAGCTGGAGATACCAGACCCACAATTGCTGGAACAAGGTCTCTGGTTCCAGCAGGCCTCTTAAGTAGAATCTAACCTACCAACCTAGGCATCCCTTTTCTCCCACGCAGTCCATCAGTACATTGACCAGAACTGAACAGAGAAGTATCCTATAAAAACAAGCAGATCCACAGACCATTTTTCACAATCAGTGGCTGCACAAGCAACGCTAGCCTAATGGCCACAGAAACTAAAATTTTGCTATAGTACTCTGCCCCTTCCCAGATTTAGTATTTAGCTGTTTAAGGGAATTCCTTACATCAGCGTGTCCCAGCCCTGACCTTTGGAGAAGAAAAAATACCACAACTGGATTAACTCCTGCCCTGTGCAAAGAGTGCCCACAGAATAGCCCAACAGACCCCTAACTTCTGACTGTTTTATAGCTCTGTGGAAACTGGAATTATTACTCTAGCTCCACAAAGTTAACCCAGCCCATGGTTTAAATGAGATGTCATGCTCCAGAGCAGGGTTTTATGCACCACACATGGCTGGAAAAGGCTCACTGTATTTTTCTTTTGGCTTGGGGTCATTTCAAAATACCAGGACCTGCACAGGGAGGATTAAGATCCCAGATAAAGCACACTGTGCATACAGAAGTCCCATACCCTTCAGAACTGTGGGCTACAGCTTTACCTTTAAAAGGCTTCACTCCTTAAACACAAACGCTAAACATGCTTACCATCATCTCACTGGTGAGGAAGGCAAATACTGACTTTGCTATAAATCAAGTCCATCCATCCTTTCTGTCCCTCCGCCCCACACTATTGCATGGGCATAAACTGCTGCAGTTTGGACATTTTTGTGCTACAACCACCATATCTTGCTCCAGATGATGAAGAGCAGCTGATCCTCCTAGACACAGGCTGAGTAACAACTGAACAGATGTCAAGTCTGTACTTTGTTTGTAGATCTTTCAGAAGACAATCCAAAATTAACAGATCAATTTCCCAGCTCGATGCTCTGCCTTGTTTATCTCATAACCTTCTAAAAGAAAAAAAGCCAATGCAAGCCAGATTATCCTAGCTATCCTCACCTGATGGCCACAGATCTGGCCATAAATCAAGGACATTGGGAAGCCTCCTGAGCTTGCATAACAGGTTAAAATGAAATAGCATCTTCTACAGAGTGGGAGACAGGTGGAAGGCACAGATAACAAGCATCTCTTTCATGTGAAGCATTTATAAGCCAGACTCCACTTAGACACAAGAAGATAATTAGGAAATACTCATCAAAATATACCAGCATTGCCGAGTTTATTTTAAACTCTGTCAGATGTTTTCCTTCCTGAGAGTCAGTCTTGGAACAATATCTCAGGGAACTAAACAGTGGCACAAGCTGCCAAGCTGTCAGGGCGAGAAGCAAAGCACAGGCACAGCGTGGGTGGGAGAGCAGCAGCTGTGCATGCTTCCCCACACAGCCCCAGCCAGCAGCCCCAGAGACCCAGCCAGTGTGCAATGGCACATGTCACCCAATGTAACCACCACCTTGAGGCTACCACAAACTGTCCATGTCCCCTGGCAGAGTTACACTGGCAAAAAATTTTCAAAGGAGGGTGAACTGAGTATACAGCCAGAGACTCATGAGCAGATCTTGGCAAACACAACACATGCTGCATCCTTGGCTCTGGCATCAGCTTTGGCCTCCCACCATCCTCTCTCTCAGGGCAGCAGCTGCTTTCTCATCTTCTTCCTCTTTTCTTTACAAACATCCCACTTACACCCTCAACATCTGGCCAGCAAATCCAAATCTGAGGAGCTTACAATGTAACCTCCTCACTGCACTGCTCCCTTGCAGGACTGGGTGCTCAGATATGGCCACTTACTCTAACAGAAGGCAGAAGTCTTTCCACAGATACTTCCCTTGTCTCACTCAATGCTGTCCTCACCAACAGTCCATCTTCTTCTCAGATACAGAGCTCAGATTTTTCCTCTGTGCAACGTGGGAAAAGAACTATATTACTTCTGGTAACAAATCAGGGGACAGCTCTGTTCATATAAAAAATATCTATAGTAAATACTTGCACTTGAGATGATGACATCAAGAAAATCAAGGAAGATACCAAGCCACGGACAGCAACCTCCTTGACCCACCACTGTAAGGTCAAATAACAATAAGGAGTACCAGAGCAAGCCCTAGAGGTTGCCTATCTAGGGGATGTGTGGGAGTTACCTAATACATCCATGTGAAACGTAAGGGAGGCTTCACACACATAGAGGATGAACAAGCTGCAGACCAGAGACACCATTCATCTTCCATTTGCCAGTCATGCATTCATCTCTGACAAAGCTGCCCAGCACTGCTGGTTCAAGGAAGCTTCCAATGCACCTCCACTGCCTTTTGTAGATAGGAGCTTTGTCCACCACTCAGCCCAGGCCAGCCCTTCCTGTCCTCCAAGCCTATGTTACTACCCTGGCAATGCACCTAAGTGAACACACACAGTATCTCAGCTTGGCACACACAGGAGAGCTCATACCTGCCTAGAAAATGCCACAGACATTACTTCATTAGACACGATAGGCAGTAACACTGGAAGAATAAAAGCTCACTGTGTTAAAAGTTGGTTTCCCTGGTAGCTCTCACATGCCAGTTCATCTTTCCTTCAGCAAGACTCTGGGAACAATTTCTAGGCTCTGCTCAACTGGGATAGTTTTAAACCATCTGCTGAGATGTGGGCTGAGTCCTGACTTCAGTGAACTACTCACCATTCACCTCAACTCCATTATTGCTATCCCTCTCCAGACTTCAGTCTGCCAACACCTGACAATCAGATCTTCATTCCTAAAGGACACGGTCCCATTTTCGTTAGGGTTCCATTCCATGTACTGTACTGTTCACCAGATCAGGTGAATAAAAACGCTTCCCTCTTTTTCCAGCTCAATGAGGAATTGAATTCCTGAATATATTTTTTATTTTGCTTAATCTGATAGTCCTGTCTGGCTCCAAGGTTTTTTGCAAAATAACATTATTGTAAGCTTTTATAATGATTTACATGTTGAATGCAGGTAAGAGCTACTCCTGGCCACATCAGTGAAGATGTGGTTTCCTTTTTTATCTAAGAGCTTTTGGAACCTTTGTACAAAACAGGCTGAAGCAGGAAAGGAAAAGACTCTAACGTGATTTCCTCTTACTAAAAGCCTGAGAAAAACCCTGTCTAAAAAGGCCATTATTAGCAGTCTTGGTAGTGCAATACATCGTATGCTTGAGGCCTGACAATCCAAGTTTAGAGTTGCAAATTCAAATGAATGCACTTTTTTCAACACTTAGGTAAGTTTTAAAAATATCCCTGCCTAGCACTGATGGGCAATGATTTTCTCTGGCAGGACTGATAACCAGTTTCAGAGAATGCAACAAGGTTAAGAGTATCAGGATAAAAGCAATGCAGAAGTTGTGCCTCCAGTGACCACAGCAGAGGCTTGGAAGCCAGAACTCCTCTGTTGCTGGCTCTGCCACAAATGTGTTTTGCAGCTTCAAGCCATTCCCTTCATCTTTGCTGGAGTGTGCCCAATTTGAACAACCTGGGTGGTCCCCATCAAATTCCCAAAGCTTCTTCAGCTTTCCAGGGGAAGGATGGTGGAAGTGATTTAGCAGTTCTTCCATCCAACCTCAGGTGCCAGCACATACCCCAAGTCCCTAAGCCAGCTGCCACTCACCAGAAATACTCATAAAGGGCCACTTGTAGAAACAAAATCCACAGTGCTTGAAAGTCAGAAACAGATTTGGGTTTATTGGACATCTGACATGACTGTTAACCTTAGAAGCATGGATGGAGTGTCTTTAAAAAAACCTCCACAACTGTGCCACTTAACAGTCAGTGAGAGTTAGACTAAGTGCAGGTACTCCCACACTTTAATCCTGGCTCTGTCACTGGTTTAATATATGAGCTTCACGAGGTCATTTCATCTCTGCAAGAAACTCATGGTATGCAACAAAGACCAATTAATAGATATAGAGTGCTCCAGGGAGTTGCACGCAGTGCATGATGAAATTGGGACAAGAAGATCAAGGGAGAAGAATGAAAAAATCACCATGAAAACTAAAGCTAAAACTCTTACTTTTTGCTTCCACTGCCATCCCCATAACAGTGCAGACTTCTGGAGTCTAAAGCCGGGTGCTGACACTCCACACAGACAGTGTGGCCCTCCCTAAGGTACTGCATCCAGTGAGTGTATGAGTGGTGGCTCTGCAAGCAGCCCGGTGTGATGGCCACAAGTTGAAATTCAACACAGTACCTGCAACCAAAATAAGCAAATAGGTTAGCTTAATAATCAGACTGGAGCCCTCCACAGGACTGGAAGAGCCAGACTAAACAGTGTGACCATAGATCACTAATTAAGACAAAGAATTAAAACCACCATCCCCACCCAAGGTCATAAAGAACAAAACATGTGGTATACCTGCATTTTGACATGGTTAAATGGGGAATAAAATTACTCTGCTGATGTTTTTAACTGACATATCAAAAAATACAAGGCATTACTGGTATCTGTCTTCACAAATAGAGACACAGATTGGTCAACCATTTAACTAAAGCCAAAAAATGCAACAGATTCCAAGTTTGGCATCTATATGCTGAACCACACTTCCTCTTATCACCTACTCTCAGTTACATATAATGCATTTTGTAGAGCAACTTGTAACAGGAGCTGAAATTTGGTCTGTAAAGGTTTTCCTTTTGATGATTACCCTTCCTATGAGATAGAGTGAGGTTGCCATTTCTCAGTGAAAGGACTACCAGACTGACACAACACCTCTGCTCTCCTCAGAGTTTTCTGTGCTTCCAATTTTAATCAAATCTGAGAGGAAAGCCGAAAAGAACTGGCCTTGTTTGGAGGGGAAAACCAAGGAAGCTCAGTAATCATCTATAAAAGCAGCAGAGAATTGGGTTCTAGTCTAGAACGGTTCTCTAACAGTCATCATGGGGATTTCCAGACACCTTCAAATAGTACACTGAACCACGTGAGCAGTAGGCTTCCTTGTCTTATCCAAGGGAAAGAGAGAAAGGATAAATATACATGCAACAGAGCTGTGCTCACACTTACGAATTTTACAGGAAGAAGGCTCAACTGATGAGGAGTCCAAGGGAGGCTGAGGGTAAACAGATGCTCTTTCCTTCAGACAGTTAAGTGAAGGGGGCAGACGCACCCATGAGCTATGGAAATACTTACATGCACAACAGCATGTGGGGAAATAGATCAACAAGTGCATGGCTGCCTCATGCAGCAAGAGCAGCTCTGGGAAACTTCACACAGCATTTAGAGGAATGGCAGCTCTGAACAAGAAACAGGCAAACCACCAGGGACTCCAGTAAGAACTCCTGGGGAATAACTAGCTTGCAAAGCTGTGTACAAGGAGTTACAGAGTGAAAGATAACCTTTCCCATCAGCACTGTGTTGCTGCTAGTGATGACTCCAACAGGGGAAAGAGAAGGACTGAGAAGGCTGATGCCAGCTCCCCTGTGTTTGAGGCACCAGCCCAGAGGCAGAGCAGCACACACACAGATGGCTGTGTCTCAGAAGGTAAGATGCAACCCTGGCTGTACCTGTGCTGTGCAATGCTGCTGTAGGGGAAAACAGGCAACGTTATGGCCAAGGGACCTGAAATGGGAGCAGGATGTGCTTCCCATGTAACAAGACAGCAAACTGTGCCCCCTGAGAATTTACCCCATTTATGTAAAAAAGTGCAAACTGCACCAGATTCCACACTGAACAGTCTTTGGCTTTTTGATCACACAACATTAAACAGCAGTGATGCCACTAACAAAGAGCTGAATCTCAGTCTTGTACTGGTCCTACATCAAGGCAGACCCACAACCTGCAGATGCATCGAGATACTGCTGTTGCTGAGGGAGAGCAGCACCTTGCTCTAGTGAAGCGCTGCCCTTCTACTGGGAAATGCAGATTCTCATCAGAAAAAAAATGGGCCCAAAACCGAGCCTCCGACTTACCCTGCTCTTTCATTGCCATCAGCTGCTGCTCTTTTTTTTCTCGCTTTTCCAAACCCTCCCGTGGTAATTAATGCTGGGACTGTGTATATCAAAGAGAAAGAGTACACAGCATAAGTGGCAATACTGCAGTAAGGCTTTTTATGTCTGCAAAACAGTAAAGATGGGCCTTTAATTTCATACAGTTTTATCTTCCACAGGAGGGAAAAACAACTCTTACTTTGTCAATCACTTCACTGAAAAAAGAAACTGTATTGTGGTTAGATTTTTGCCTGAGCAGTATAAGCCTACTGATCAGGCACACCCAAAAGACAAAGCAGGGAAGCAATATTCACTTAATATCAACTCTCAACAGGTTTGAAGAAGTCACTTGTAGCCAACATACAGACCAGAGAGATTCTGACCCCAAAACAGCAACAGAGATGACAAGCAGTTCTTTTAAAAAATCAGTAAAGGTATGTCCTGAAGAGCTGATTTGAACAAAGTGAAATCAGGCTTTTCTTCTCCAGAAATTAGTTGGATGTCTCCTCTGCCTGCACTCTCCTACAGTTCAGAGAAGTCATACCTTGCCTACAATAGGCATTGCACCTTTATGACTTATAAAATAAATAAATTTATTTATAATAAATAAATTTAAATTTAAAA
>VZRU01017671.1:0-20365 GCA_013398155.1 Pedionomus torquatus | reverse complement strand
CAGCGGCAGCGCCGGGGCCGCCCGCAGCCGGGCTGTACCCAGCGCCCAACCACGGGTACCCGTCACACAAACACCCGTCATTTTCCTGACACTGCCATAGCGTTTGCTTTGCCTTAATTAACCTTCGTGGCACATCATCATGCCCGTGCACCTCATAGTTACCGTTCTACAGACTCTTAAAACCGCAGGGCATAATCTCTGCACTGGCTGCCAGCACTTACCAGCCAAATTATCATAAAGAGTATCATCAAAACCAAACGATGAAAGAGACCATTTTTTTTTCCAGATTAGATTCCAGCAGACCTCAGGAGCCATTAAAAACCTGAAACTACTTCATTCCCAGTACAGCAGCTTGTTAGGAAACACAATCCAGCTGGCTACACTGCCTCTCTACAGAATTACTCTGAATTTTCTGCTTACTTTCAAATGCAAGAAGCTTAAAGTGATTAGAGCCACTCCTGTGAATTATTTAGCTACTCAGTAGGAAGCTAAAGGCTTTACTGTAACTTTTTATCAAACAGACTTGCTCTAAAATATTGATCACAACAGATGTTACACCTTGCTGAATATTGAACTGGGATTTACAAAACCCACCCACTCATCTTTTGCAAGTGATTAAGCTATTGTTCTAACAGTGAGAATGGGCAGTGTTCTCATTTCAGGGAGACTGCAGCAAAGATAACTCTAGAAAAACAGAAAATAATACGATAGGATGGGCTAACACCTTCATAATGTGCAATGCTGGAGGCATGGGAGCAGAGGAGACCTGGCACCACATCAGCTTAGGCACAACATGGCAAAATGTTCCAAAAAGATAAGAAATAAAAGGAACTTTTGCTTCTTTGTATGTCCATGGATGTCTGAGCAAAGGACAAGAATCTCATTTTCTTGGCAGCAGTCAGATATTGTCACCTTGGAAATGGCACATGTAACAAATCCTGCAGTGGACAAAGAGGCAAAAAGGCCAGGAGAGGAAAGAGATGAGATGTGGGGTCCAGGAAGCAGGAATTCAGCAATACCAGGTGTTAATTCTTCCCTCTGCCAATGAGTCACTCACTTTGTGACCACGGGTAAGTCATTTAACCAACGTATGTCTCATTCTTGATCTGGAACAGGAAGAACATTCAAAAAAAGACTGCATTACTCAACTAGTTAGTCAACATAAACCAGAGGCCGGTGCAGCAATTCTGCAACTGAGGGGCACTAACAGAGAATGCTTCTCAGGTGCTTCTGTTTCCAGCACTGATGGTGCCATGTCCCAAGTCCCCCTGCCAACAATTTTTGGGGTAGGAGGAATACATTCATAGAATCATAGAATGGTTAGAGTTGGAAGGGACCTTGAAGATCATCAAGTTCCAACCCCCCCTGCCCTGGGCAGGGACACCTCCCACCAGACCAGGTTGCTCAAAGCCCCATCCAGCCTGGCCTTAAATACTTCCAGGGATGGGGCATCCACAACCTCCCTGGGCAGCCTGTTCCAGTGCCTCACCACCCTCACAGGAAAGAATTTCTTCCTAATATCCAATCTAAATCTCCCCTCTTCCAATTTAAAACTGTTACCCCTTGTCCTATCACTCCACTTCCTGACAGAGTCCCTCTCCAGCTCTCCTGGAGCTCCCTTCAGATACTGGAAGGCTGCTCTAAGGTCTCCCCAGAGCCTTCTCTTTTCCAGGCTGAACAGCCCCAGCTCTCTCAGCCTGTCCTCATAGGAGAGGTGCTCCATCCCTCTAATCATCTTGGTGGCCCTCCACTGGACCCGTTCTAACAGTTCTATGTCCTTTATAATGTCCCTTCACATTATTCCGAAGCCCAGAAAACTGACTAAATGAAAAGCACCTTTAGAAACCAATGCATCCACATAAAGACTGCAATTTTGACTGACCCTGTGCTGTGAAGAAAACTGGATCTGGGTCCAACATCTCAGTCAGGTTTGTACTCAATCCACTCCCTTCTAAAGTTCTTGGGAGCAAACTTTGTTGCTCATCTCCCATTCCCAGTCTTAAAGCATAAGCTCCCTCTTGCTCTTGTTTGACATACCCCTAGAGGACTTTTTAGGGTTTGGGATTTTGTTTGGTTTTTTTTTGCCCTTACAGGTTCCAAAGCTGGTAATGGTAAAGAAGCCAAGGAAAACATGGCCTAAGCTGTGCTGGACATCAGCCCAGCAACAGTTTTCTTTCAAGGTAGTTACCAAGCCCAAAAGTGGGACTGTTTGCTCTATGAGGAATACTGGAGCCACACAAGTGTGCTTTATAGAATGGAAATATGGCTAATCCACCTTACAAGAAGAGGCTGAGGAGCAGAACAGCTTGCAGGACTGTCCTTGGCAGTGGAGATTGTGTCTTCCAGCCTACAGAGAACATCACTAGGACAGGTGGAAATAACGCTTTATCTGCTTGTTCAAAGCTAGTTGCTTTCCTGGCTGGCCATGCAGGGTTCCTGCCCTCTGTCACTCATTTTCCTTTGCTTAATTAAGTTGCAGTGTGCTGGAGCTGCCACTGACCCAGTTCCCAGAGGCCCTTCAGCTCCCTTCATTAACTCGAAGGGGTGGGAGGATGTTGCAAATAGAATGTCCCTTCCAAGGGACAAAGGGAAGCTTACTCTCACTTTCACTTCTGATAGTTAATCAGTGTCCCTGCCCGCACCACAGGCTGATCCACCCATCTGTGGAATGGGGAATGCTGTCCAATGCCAGCCTCTTCTTAAGCTTTGTTTTGCCATAACTTTCACACACATATACAAACAAACACAACAAAATTATTATGTGGCCTGGATAGGATTTACCAGGTTTTTAAGTAGAATTGTTCTTTTGCTTCTGTGGCCCTATCACCTGATACATACATTGCAAATGCACTGGGATAGCAGTATTTCCTTTGTTCTGTCATTGTACAGCTCCTTGCACTTTATGTCCCTCATGCAGGACTTAGATTCTTGCACATTCCAGCAATAAGGAAACTAGGTGAGCTATCAGTATGTAGGATTGAAAAAAAAAAAAAAAGTCCTGTCTTACAGCTTCTGATTTTACTTTCCATTGTCACAGCCAAGTCTGTAAAAGCACACAAGGAAAGTAGCCAAACAAGTGATCTGATTTCTTGGGGCTGATTTCTACAGATATGTGAAGGCCACAGGAGAGCTGACTGCCAGCTCATTCAAACCCTTCTCCAAGGCTATCACAAGGGATGCTCTGCTGGTTCATTGTATTTCAGTAAGAAGCACCACCAGTTCACATGAGTTTTCTAGAACATGACGCAAATCAACAGCAACGGCAACAATGCTTGCCCAAAAGAAAGCAAAGGTCAGTACTTCCACCCACGCTTTTGCTGCTGTGAATAGGTACTGACTTGAAAATCCATTTCTGCAGCAAAGTCTGTTCTGTGGTTTGTTGCCTTTCCTGTCTCACACTCAGAGCATCCAAGGGCACACTTTTCCAGGCTTTGCCAGTGAGAGTTTTAGCACACAGACTATGTCCTGCTAGGCACAGAGAAGCACAGGAGGAATTTCAGTTGCATGTAGGAACTTTGTTCTCAGCTTTTAAATAGCAGCAGGGAAGCAGAGAAACCGTCAGAAACTTTAATGTTTTCAAAGAAAAGCTGGGGCAAATGATCAAGCTTCCCACAACTAACTATTCAGAAGCAGCAAAACTCTCAAACCAGGAAACCCAGAAAGAGGCGGAGACCTTTTGGGATAGCTGATAATCAGGGACTTTGCTCTAACCACAGATAGTACTTGTATGAATCAAAACTGGATGCCAACTCTTGTCACCTCTCCGCCCTTTGGAAGCTGAACTCCTAACTTGTAATTATGTAGAAACTTTCCATCCCTTTCTTCCTGTCCCATCATCCTGTTTCTGGGGATTTTCCCCTTCATGAAATGATGCTTCAGCATCCTCTGAAGCCGGCTGTTTCATTTTCAACTGTGTTTGTAAGTCAGATACAAGCCCTATATTTCCTCTCAGGCTGCTGCTCTGGCGGCATTTGCCCTGCCTGCCTGAGCTGGAGACAAAGTGAAGCAGAGGAGAGGACCACCAACATGAATCCAAAGAGAGACTGAACTGCCCCACGCTACTCTTAACTGACTCTCCCTTTCAAACTGTCCATTATGCTTGTGCCTGATTGATCAGGCAGAATAGGGGCAAGCTGGCCTCATGCCCAGGCCAAAGCAACTGCTGTGTTTTTGTGCTCACAGCACTTATCTGATTCTGTAGTTCACTGGATGTTTTCCTGTCTCAGATCCTTCCCTCAGTGTGTGGCAGATAGGGAAAAAAAAGTCTCCAGCTCAGGAAAAGCAGGGAACCCATGCAAGAAACACCTGGCTGTCTCTGAGGATTTAGCCTGCCTGGCTAGTCTGTTGTAGCCATTCACCTGAGATTTTACTGTCCATTTGTTTATTTAACTCCTTCCCCATGCCCTGGTGGTAGGAAATCTTTGAAGTGTCTCAGCCCTTTATCCCATCCTAGGCCCTGAGGATGCTGCCGTCCTAGTCCTGCTCCAGTTCTCAACAAATGAGCTCAGTGTACATAGAGTTTTCTGCAGACAGGTCAAAGATGTCCTTTGCACAATCTAGTGCAAATGTCCTCTTATTCCTACTCAGAGCTGACCTAACCGTACCAGAGCAGAAACTGGGATTTGAGTTTCAGACTGCTGCTGATAAAAAGCTGGGTGTTTATTCATCCACTGGAAAAGCTGAACTGGGTCAAAATAAAGATATATATCCTCCCAGTATGTGTTTTCAACAGTGGCTAATAGCAGATCCCTCAGAGAAAATATAAAATAGGATGAATGTGTATAGTTTAGAATAAAAATATTTCCCCAGAATGCTCTCTCACTTTCTGGTAATTTCACCTTCAGGATTTCCTAATTGGTGCCTATGCCTCAGTTCGTGTCTAACACAAATTCTCTCCCATCTCATTTTGAGCCCTTGTAAACTTCCAGCACCCCCAGTCTCTCCTAGCAGTGTGCCCAGCTAGAGAAGGGACGAGGTTGTTTTGAGCCTACCATCAGCTAATTTAATTTGATTCCCTGGTCCTTGTATTGGAAGAGACAGGGAACAATCCATTCTCATTTACTTTCTCAAAGCTGCTCAGGATTTTATAAATCTCCATTGAATTGTGCCTTAATCATCTCTCCTGCAGGCTGAAGAACCACCCTGACAGGGGAAGGGGGCGGGGTGGGGGGGAGCTGCCTCGCTGGCAGCTTGTGCTGGGGGGACCTGTCACTGTCCCAGACCTGCCAGTCACAATTCTAACATCCAATTCCTCACTTGCTCACCTCGAAAGTCCTGTCTCTCTCGAGTCCTTTTTGAGTTTAACTAACCTTTGACAACACAAGAAATCACTGCTGTGATGTGATCCAATGCTGAGGATGTGGTCTTGCTTTCCCATGCGCCCCACTCACAGTACGAATTCACGCACTTACAGCCAAGACAAAAACAAATTCGCAGAGTCAGATAACAAGGTCTTACTGCTGAGAAAGAGAAGAATCTCATGTGTGAAAATATCCTAATGCAAGAATTAATTCTTTTTATTTCTTTTCACAAACTCAAAATAATAATAGAATGAACTGAAGGAGCTGGCTGATTTTCTTTCACACCCACTGCTGCTTTCTTGAAATACCTGTCTGCCTGCTTACCCCAAGCACCCTGTGCAGAAAGCCATAATTAAAAAAGTGTTGGGGGTCAGGGAAGGGAGGAGGACCAAGCACTGAGTCTTAAAAGAGGCTTATTTGAGAAAAAGATTCAGGTGGAATTTTCTTTTATCAGGACCAGTAAGCAAAGAATACAGCTGCAGGGATCCTAACACTACTTTACTTGGAGAAGTTTCAAGCTCTGTACCACGATTCTCTCATTTGCAGTGTCCTTTGAGATCCTGGGACAGAAGTTAAAAGGCCTTTAAACAGCATTCCCTCTTGTATGCACATCAGCTAGTTTTTAGCAGACACAGACATGGGAGAAGAGTTGATATCAAGCAAGGTTCAGAGATCAGCAGCTCTTTTAACTGTACTACTTTCACAGGCACCTTATTAACACCGATGCCCGGGTTCCTTAATTTGTCATCCGATGCTGCCTGCGCATTGAGACATTAAGTAAGTTTCCTTTTTGGCTGTGCTACCCAGTACATGTGAAAAAAACAGAACAAAACAAAAAACTTTTAGCAGCCTTCCAGTATCTGAAGGGAGCTCCAGGAGAGCTGGAAAGGGACTCCTTGTCAGGAAGTGTACTGACAGGACAAGGGGTAACAGTTTTAAATTGGAAGAGGGGAGATTTAGATTGGATATTAGGAAGAAATTCTTTCCTGTGAGGGTGGTGAGGCACTGGAACGGGTTGCCCAGAGAAGTTGTGGATGCCCCATCCCTGGAGGTGTTTAAGGCCAGGCTGGATGGGGCTTTGAGCAACCTGGTCTGGTGGGAGGTGTCTCTGCCCATGGCAGGGGGGTTGGAACTCGATGATCTTATGGTCCCTTCCAACTTTAATCATTCTATGATTTTCCTGAAGAAAATCTGAAGAAAAATCAGATTAAAAGACCATGCATTTGACATTCTTCTTTTGCCAAAGTAGAGAAGAATACCAAACCGAATAGTTCTCAAGTCCATTTGCAAACAAAACCCACTCAGGAACAGTCCTATACTCTGACAATGGGGTAGGATCTCATTAGCAGTGAAGAGAGTTTTGACCAGCACACCTCGACTATTGACCTAGTGACCAAAAAGCACATCTTGCAGAAAAAAAAAAAAAAAAAGCCCTTCTTATTAGACCTGGACTTTTCTGTATGTGCTCAGCAGGCCAGCAACTGCTCCACATTTCTCCAGAGATGCCCATGCCACCCTGTAAAACTCACCTTCAGCTGCCTGCAAAGAGGAGAACCACATCAGTTCCTCAGGCAGAGTGCACATAGGGCAGCAGTCTTCTCTGGAGCTCTGTTGTGACCAGCTAGGTTCAAAGCATCTGCTGTTTTCAGTTTACTGTTTTTGTCCCCAAAACACAGACTCTTGCAGTACTGACAAGAGGGTCTACATTACAGCAGAGCAGTTATGGCAGAGCAAACACCTTCTTGGATTTAAAACCCCAAACCATTCACCCTTGATAAAGGCTTCACCTCAACATGGCAAAACTAGTGTCTCCAGCAGACTCCAAAACATGGGAAGTGTGATCTGCTTACTCTGCCTTCTCTCTCATGTATAACGCTGCGTTATAAGACCATGGCAGGGAAGTCAGGCTAGAAGAGAAGCAGGAAGTCCTAATACTCTCATTCAGGTATGGCAATGGGCATCAAGAATACGGGTGTTAGCCTTCTCTCTTTTGCCAAAAGCCACTACGCAACCCCATCACATACTGCCTCTCCATAGAGAGCAGGGCTGACTCACCCCAGGGCATAAAGGAAACAAACTCATTGTCATTAAAAAGCTATTATCTTTAATGAAAGTTGGAGAAGGTTCAAAGTGGCCAGAAGTCTTATTTAGAAAATAGGAAAGATAAATACTTTAATAAAAAGCTTTTAGTGGTTTTCTCTCTGGGCTTTTTGCTTTCCCAAAGAAAAAGAAAGGAACCCAGCCAACTTTGCTGAACTTGGTACTTTAAGTGCTTGGACTAGTTTTCTTTTTCTTCTCCTAAGAGAAAATAAAGGAACACTTTTATTCCTTCCCCTAAGCAGAAGAAAACCCTTGAACATGATTGCATTCAAGCCAAACTTTATTGGGATTACAGGGAATCTTTTAAGTTCGGAATAACCCCATGACAAGACACACTCACCAGCGGAACACAATGCCTAAAATCCCAAAAAGCCATTTTGGGTAATGGATCTATGTGGTCCAGGCGCTGTTGTATCATACAGTCACACTGACTTTGTTTCATATACGTCAAATTGTCAAAAACCCAACGAGGTCAGAGAAGACACCCCAGCATAGTATCTGCTGTGCAGAGTTTCTGAGTACGCAAAGGAAAAGCCTCCTGGTCTGACCCACACCTCTGCCTGCCATAGAAAATCCGAGTGCATTGCATCTCACGGATGCAATGAATCAGACATATCAGGTGCAATCTGCTTACCAAGTGGCATGGAAATTACTGTTCCAGTGTTGTAGGCACAGCCTGACCCTGTTAGGTCCCACCTACCAAAGAGGCCTCATTCGTGCCAGCAGCTCCCCACGTGTCATGACAATTGCTGTGTCATTTCACTTGAACAAGCATTTGCAGGACTAGTCCCAGAACACATGAATCTGAGTTTCTGGAACCTGGAACCACATTGCCTCTTGAAACTCAGCCTTGGAACCACATTGCCTCTTGAAACGTACATGTCTCCTCTTGTTTTAACATGAAAAAAGGTAATAAATTGACACTTGTAAACTATTAAAGTTACAGCTAATCCACAAAAATGCCATGTTTATTTGCAATAAGGTACCACTTACGTGATGAAAACAGAGGCCTTATCTACAATGCATTAATGTTCATAAGAGATTCAAGGACACTTATTTGCACAAATAAAGTCTCTACAGACGATAGCTGTTCGCTTCACAGGACATCAAGAAGCAGCACAGAAATATGATGCAAAATAGAGCTAAAAACCAAAGCATTGACCCAAACTCACAGAAGGCAACTCTCAGCACAAAGAGTCCTTTTTGTGACTGGCATTTCTGAGCACAACTAGGAATCAGCACGCAGTAACAGCAGGGATGGAAATAACAGAACCTGTAACACTGCCTCACCTATTTAACAGCTTTATTCAAATGATACAATTTACATGCCAGAAATGGTCACATTTATTTTCTTAAACGAGAGCAGAAGCTGTCAGGGGCATGGGAAGGTATGGACCAGTCAAGCACTTGGGCAAAACCAAGTCGCCAAGGCCAGAGCACTGCACTCTGCAATTCATTAAATGCAAAGAGGAAAAGATTCTGATTTATTTTATTTGGCATAAGGTACGCTGGTATTTTTTTCTCTTCTACAGAAATTAACTTTTTCTTTTACTATTTCAACACTATTTCAGCTATATCCACTGTCAAAGTGTGTTTTATATAAACAAACTGTAAAACTCCACCAAGGTATTTCCAATGGAATTTAGTGTTTGTTGCAAAGATATTTGCTATATTTTTCTTATACTAACTGTAGGAAGTAGCATATTTAAGACCCCCTAGTGGCTTGTGGAAAGATACAGGGTAGAAAAAGTTTCATCTAAAACAAAATTATGTTTCTAGACAGCACGTTCAAAAGACTGCAGTGTGGTGGTCTTTTATTTCTTACCAGTAAGTAAAACTGCATGAAAACAGGCATTTCCTGTTAGTCTGGTATCAGAAGGTGCATTCTTTTGTTGACTAAAATCACAATTAGTCACCATGGAAGTTTTAACAGTGATACAATGATACAAGAAGAGGATGCTAACGCTTGGGGAAAACGGGTAAACTTCTCGTTTTTCTGTATTGTTTATGCCCTGGGACCTCACAACAAGTGTACACAGGCAGACTACCAAGTCAAACGCTCCAAGTCTTCTGGTAGGATCTGCCCTTTAGTCTGTTGCCTGCAGGTGTGGACCATGAGTCCCTACATATTTTCTATGGTGTGGAGATCACTAGCAATTTTTGACGAGTTAGATTAAATATGCTATGGATGGAAATGGAAGGCATTTTGCTGAGCAAACAGAGCTGCCTACAAACCTTGCAACTATTGTTCAGTAGCTGGATCAGGATTTTATCCTAACGTGTCAGGAGAAACAATTTAAGAGCTTCTTTAGTTTCTTTTCCCAAAACTTTTCCCAAAACTACATTTTCCTGGACCTATGCGACCCTGTTGAGTCACTTTACAAATTAATAGAAGTGCTGTACATTTCTGTTCCATCTGCAACACAGCATTGCTATCAACACTGTCTGACTCAGAGCCTTAAAGAAAACAGTCAGGCATAGACATCTGAATGACAGAAGAGGTCACTAGACTTTATATTAAACAACATGGAGATGGAAGAAAAACGATCCATAAAGGCTTTTCTGATGCCTGGGCCAATTCATGCAGCCAGCTTGTAGCTGCTGGACATTGGTCATATGCCATCCCCTCACTGAAGGGGTTGGGCACGGTGATTTTAATGGTTGCAGCCAAGACACTGAAGAATCCATATTTATGGACAAAAATCTGACTGTTTCTGCAAGCCCTGATGAACTGAATTAGTGACTTCAACTCAGTTCATAACAACTGCAGGGCTCCTTCCACCTCCATATATTCCTGTGACACAGAGTCTGCTGAAGCCTTAGTTTCCTTGCATGTCAGTGCAATATCTTCTACTGGCATTCAGGACGCATTCACTCCCATTCCTGTTAATGAATCTGGAATATATTTTTGAAAATTAATTGCATTTGGTTCCCTATCTGTATCTCAGATCTCCATCAGTATAGAAGGAACACTTTCAACAAGTGGGTCATTCAGTGACACTGAGACACAACTGGCTTCAACTACTTTCTGTCAACCTCTTGACACTGTTCACAAAGAAATATATGGACAATCAAACACATAATTCACTAGAGCTATTATCAATTCCCATATGTATGTTTACATTAAATATCTTGATACCTACTTATTTATTATTGGAAAAGAACAGCAAGCAGATTTGTATTTGCTTTACAAACTAACAAGATGACTCAGAAGCTGACCCTTCCTCACTAAGCCTTCCACTTGCCAATGGGCTACGTAACAGCAGGTCTACCTGGTCAGCTCTGCTAGAGAAAAAACAGTCAGGTTTGCATGCAAATACATTAATCAAGTCACTGTAACTCATTGTGAGACCGTATCAGCATCCCTCTCACCCCCATCAATGTTCCTACTTATCTTTACAGCCAGCAATCTCAGTCACGAGGACTTCACCACCACTTTGGTACCCAGCATATCATCCAGGATCAGAGGGAAGACTGACAAGGAGTATGTGTTATAGTTCAGAGGAATGACAGAGATGGTTTACAGAAGGAAATAATGACCAGCAGCACAAAATACATGTCACCCGCATGACAGAACAGTAGCCATTGTGAAGCATGTGCCCAATGAACAGGTTTAGGTAAGCTAGGAATTAACAAGGGATGCACATTACTGTCAGCACCTTTGGCAACCACCTTTTTCTTCAGGCAGTTTTCCCAAGCCCTAAGGCGTTTCCACAGCAACATAAATTGCTGACTAACAAAACTTCTCAGACATTTCAGTCCTCTACTGTAGATTTCCAAGAAAATTGCACCTATAAATATCCTGCTGTAAAAAAATGACAGTGAATACTCAAAGGAAAAATCTGCTTTCAACTGGTGTCAAGGGCCGGATCCATATCTACTGAAAAATGGATTCACTCTCAAGACAGACCTGCCCCCATGAGTGCTGTATCTCAGGGAAAAAATAAGGGTTTATCTATTGGTATACAATATTCTTGCCAACATAAATGGAGACTAAGCCACTGCAACGTGTAACAATTACAGCAACACTCATGAGCCTGCAGATGGTTTGCAACCATTTGCATCAGATAGCAAATATCTTTCTTCATCAGCAAGCCATTAAATTCTCCCGCTGGTTTGGGAAAATTGGTGGGGGTAAGGCAATGTCTGCCATTGCTCCAGTTGTGCAGCACACAAAAAGCACACATGCTCCACACTGCTAAACAAGAACAGAGGTAGAGCTTAGTATTTCTTCTCGCTGAGAAGAAATCCAGAAGTTAGCTGCTGCCTACAGGCCAGGCTATATCCCGGACCGATGTACAAGCATTCCAGTATCTGCGGGAGGATCAAAAGCACTAACCTCACCCTTTCCATTAAAGAGCAGCCCTGAAGTAGAAGCACTAGGCTGTTGAAGACATTACGGCCACCCACAGTGGGAAATGTGAGCATGTGTGGAGCAGAGAATGCGTGTGGTACTCCAGGCCCTGGATGATGACAGACCACCCCACCTTCGGAGAGCAGCTTTCAGGAATGGGCTTCAGGGAATCCAGCTGGGCAAGGAGCACCACGTGGGGCTGCATCTGCTCACCTACCACCCTCATGCACCAGCTGAAGTTCCTCAGGCAGCTGGAAGGACACCTGCCATCTGGTTGAGATGGAAAACATGTCTTGCTGCTTCATGTGGTCAACGCTGAGACCACATCTCAAAAACTCTCTCTGCCCTGGACATCCTTGCTGAGGAAAGTTACATGAACTTGAGTGCAAAGCAGAGAAATTAGGACAACCCCTGACTTTAATATTTGCTTTGAGAAAAGTCTAAGGAAGTCAAGCTTATTCTCAGCACTAGAGGGAAGACTTCAAGGCGATTCAGCCACAGCATTCAAAACTGAACAGAGCAAATGACAGACACAATGAAGTGCAAACTACCCAGTGGAAAGTTTTTTAAAATATAAACACTAGAGAAATCAGGCAGATTCTCAGATAATAGTAGTCCTGAATCTGCTTTCATGAACCCAAATCAATCTTGGGGAATATAATAGAATTGCTTTGATTTACATTGTGAATATGGTCTAACACAAAGAATTTACAATTTTCTACAAGAGGAAGGCTGCCAGAAGACAGCCAGTGTGATGCCAGAGGCCTCACACAGCCCTGTCTGTGCCCTGTGCCCAACATATGGATGGGAAGTACCTGGGAACCCCAGGTGCTGTAACACAAACCAGCAGTTCCCACAGTGCCAAAAGAGACTCAGGCTGAACCAAGACACTTGGCTTCACCCCACCACTGCAAGGGATCTGGCAAAAAGGGTGGCAGAGGAACAGAAGCCTATAGCTGCAAAACATCTCTGTAAAACACTGGATGTTGTAGGAGAAATAAACCCTCTGCTTCAAAAAAAGCCTTCCCCTTACTGCCTATGGGGCAGTCCTGAAATCCAGATCTTCCTAGGCTGACCACAGGAGCAAGTTTTCCTTCATTGCTCTCCATTACCCACCTTCCATCCCTGGAGGTAGGTAATGGAGATGGTAGACATGGGTAGATGGGTAGACATGGTGCTGAGGGGCATAGTTTAGTGGCGGTTCTGGCAGTAGTAAGTTAATGGCTGGACTTTATCTTCAAGGTCCCTTCCAACATAGATGATTATATGATAATGTGCAGACTGTCAACACAGCTGATGTGTCAGATAACTGTATCACTGAGTAGAAAGAAATGGAGGCAGAGAAAACAGTGCAAAGAGTACAAACAGTGACGTGTAAATGGACTGTGCTATCCCAGAAACTAAAGCAGCCACTTAACAGACTAGTCTAAAATGGATATAATAGTCACCATGCAGTCAAAAAGACACATGGGTCTTTGGGAATATAAATATTAAACCTCTCACTGTGTAAGAAAACACGTCTATTAAAAGCAACATCAGACAGAAATAATCTGTGCTATTTTCCTCTCAAATGCTCATGGCACCAAGAAATAGAGCCGTTTGAGAAAAGTAAACATTTGCTTAAACGTACCAGCCCAGTGAGCCACTCCAGATCTCAGTTTTAAAAAGTTACACCAGTACATACAGCATTGTCTGATCCTGCTATAATTGTCAATTCTGCCTTCCTTCAGTCACTTCACAGCAGCAGAATATGAGCTCTGGACATGCTGTGATTATCCTTTGCTGGCCTCCAGGAGCTAGTAGGGAGCTCTCTGCACAGAAAAAAAGCTGTAATTAAGTCTTTGTCCAAAACATACCTCCTGGCCTTCATTTCCTCATTCAAAACACCCAATAGACACACTCTGGAGTTGACCAGCTCCTGCAGAAGTCAGGTAAACAACCGGGCAACAAATGCCAAGGACTGCTGCGGAGAGCTGCAAATTACTTTAAACTCAGGATTAACAGAGTTTAAACTCCCTGCACCCTCATCTTTTATCAAAGGGCTATATTAAAGGATTTTCAAACGGGGTTATCTTACCTCCATGCTTGGTATAGACAATAATGTTTGTTTGATGGTTTCTCTGTTAACCAGGAGACCCATTTCATTACTTAGCTGCAGAGCAGCTGTACTAGGAAGTCCACTGCACCTCAAGTTTTTGTATAGCTTATGGTTACACACAGGAAAATTATCTGAGCATACTCAGCCAGCTCTCCATTACTAAGGGTGTTTGGAGAAGCAGCAGAATGTAGGACATCCCATATAACAGAGAAAAAGATGTCACGGTACTAAAGAACACAACTCCCAACCTGTGTTTTCAGCACGTGCGCTTATCTTATATCCTAATTTTCCTGAAACTCTGACCAGACTTTTGGTAAAGGCAGCCAAAATCATGTTTCTGATGATGACACTTGGAATTAAGAGCAAAGGTGTAGAAGTATCAGGCGATGGTCTCTAGACCCAAACCAGTTCCAGAAAAAAACATTATAGAGACAGATGTGAAATAGAGTTACAGCTAAGGTGCCCATTTGCTTGCAGACATATTAGAAACTCCAGCAGATTAAAACTTTGAAGCAAAAAACAGACCTCCACCTCTGCTCCTCTAAATAGAAGCTCCTGACAAATTCAGACATTACTTTCAGGGTTTGCCCCCACTTTCTCACACTCTTGTTCTTACAGATAAACCTCTGGACCAGTGGTCATTAGCTTATTACAGCACACTGCTACAGTGGCAAGGTGAAAGCATCCTGACTATATACACATACACAGAACTCAAACAAACAGAAAGTTTGATGCAGAAACTTCATCTGGCCCTTACAAAGATTTGGGTAAAGCATGCACACAGCACCCCCTACAGCTGCCAGGTAAGAGATCTCCAGCTCAGTCCCTCCATCTGTCTAGCCCCTGCACCCAGACTGGAGAGCATTCAGAGGTTGCCCTGTAGCGGGGCAGCTATACTTAGTTTTGTCTTCCATCCTTGTGCATGTGCTTCCATCATGCAGCAATGCTTGAATCCTGAGATGAGCAGCTTTTCTTGGAGAGGTAATAAAACATGCAAAGAACACATTCCAGCTACATCTGTCCTTACACTCCCACTGGACAACCAGCACTCCCCATTCCCTACAGTACAGTTACTGGTAGGTATACTCATTAGATTATGAAAGTAATTATATTAGCAGCAGTTCTGATCCCTCATCAATATGTTGTTTCAAGAGATTATGCTGCTTACATTAATTGAATGAGAAAAACCTCTACCCATTTTAATGGAGACTACTTTGAATGCTGATAAATAGCTAATTTTCCATCTTTGCTGTTTCCTACTAAACATACATGCCGAAGGCCACTATCTGCTCAGACACCAAACCCCCTCCCATAACCACTGAACTTGTTATTTTTATGCTTTTAAGTAGCAGAAATATCCTCTAAACTTGTAGCTGCTGTAAATAACTTCTAATCCATTAGAGTATTAATTAGGCTATTGCTATCAGGCAGTAAAAATACCACAAATGCTGCAGAAAATAATTCCTTAAACATTTCAAACACTGCTGGAAATCATTCCTTAAATATTTCCTCATCACTTCTGCCCTTCAGCTACTTCAAGCAGAATTGTCACTGTTGGGCTAGCTAGCTCACTGCAGCCCCTGCCTGTGCACCCAGCTGTTCTAAGGCAGCACCCCCTCCTTCCCACCCCAGCATCTATGATCCATCAGTTACAGGCTTCCGCAGGCCCAGAACTAGGAACACAAGAACCTTCAAGAGCTTGTGGCCCTGTTCCTCTGGAACCTAATGAGGCTGCAGGGGGATTGGTTCCTAACCCCATCCCCAATGGACATCCCTGCTACGTTACTTCTGAACAGTAGCACACGGGCAACAGTGACTTCCATGATCAGGCCTTGGGCTTGAGCATGAACCTGCTGTCTGAGACACTGCAGGTTAACACATAACCCCATTCTTCACATCAGCTTGATCTGAATGAACTATTTACTTCATTTGCATTGCCAGTGGGGTGTATGAGTGCTACCAGACCAGGACCTGCATAAGACATCTGCCAAGGCCTGTCTGACTGCGCATCATGCAGACACCACTGACTGTCAGGCTAATACCAGACACAGCAGATGGGGAACACTTTCATGTTGCCCCCCCAGGATAGTCTCACTACCTTTGAACCCTCTGTACATACAGACATTGCACAGCACAGGTGCTTTGACAGATTTTTTTTTTTTCCCCCCACCACTCAATGCCAAATGGGTATAGCCAATTGATCTGGGATATGGAAGTCAGAGGTACAGGAAGCAGTACATCACAGGGCTCTCAACTACCTCTCTGGTATTAGGAAATTACCTCTACCGGCGTTAGGAAAACCATTAGCTTCCTCTTGTTTAGTGGTTCCCTACTTCAGCAGAGATCTACTATCCATATTTAATTTGCCTGCTCTGCAAACCTGGAAGTTTGCCAAAGAGCATCCAGGGGGAGGGCTGCAGGATTTGAATGAACATCTGCCACTAAGCCTCTCCAGCCAGAAGCACAGTCATTCCTGCTCACTGAACATGAGCTGAACTGTATGAGGGAGATGTCCAAATCCTCACAGCAGCTGACATCAGCTTCCCTTCCCTCCCAGACTGCCATCACTTTTCTCCAAGACTCATGCATGGAAGAATTTGTGAAGCCAGTGGCTTACCTGGAAACATGTTTGTCTACACCTTTTACCAGGCCAGCTAAAATCCCCACTGATTTATGTTCTACACCAGCTGCTACCCATGCAGGGTCTAAAGGAGAAGCTCCCTTGTTCAGAGGCTAAGCGCTGACTATGCCTCTCCCTTTGGTCTGGAAGACAACCTATTGTTGACCTTTAGCATCCAGCTATTACATACAGAGAACTGTGCCCTAGTGAATCTTCCTGCAGCACAGCAGCAACCACTTTTATTTCAACTATATTGCCATGTTCATATCTCTTTCCTGAAGCAGCCAGAAGCTGTGTGAGCAGTCACTACACAAAAGCATCATTGCCTTTCAACCACTAAAAACAATTAGGAGATGCAGAAGGTATGTAAAAAAAAATTCAGTTACCAGCTGAATTCACTCAGTATTCAGATTTTATTAAGAATACATTCTCAACAGTACAGAAGCACACATTGTGCTGCAGCATCCAAGAAGCCCCTCCCCACTTTACAGCCTGCCCATGAGGCTTTACTTAAGCTTTCTGCATGAGGGGAGAGCCAAAACATGAATCCTCCCACACCTTTACACAGAAGGCCACCCTCCCATACTTGACAACTGTTCTCAAAGAACATCCTTACTTTTCATGACTGTAGTAGGATGACATTAGTTGTCAGGTGGTGAACACAGCCCTTGCAGACAAAAGCATCCAATCACATTATACATGTAGCAAGTTCTAGAATCCATTACAGTTAAATGCCTCGTACCATGGCAAAGAAAAATACAACACCCTTTAAGTTGGCAGGACACCAATTTATCACTCCTGCTAGCTCTAGAAAAGACCAGAGCTGTTGCAGGGTGATACAGATGCTGTAGCTTGGACAAGGCATCACAGGCAGCAGCATGGAGAGAGACATCATTAGCAGAAGACAGCTTTCTGCTAGTACACCAAAATCACAGCAGGTCCCAGGACAACTTCTGACAAATCTCAACCTGTCAAGAAAACAGCCAACATTTTGTCAGTCCACTCTACCACAATTCACAAATACATAGCTCTCAAACCCCACCCCCAGCTATGAGACAGTGAGTGTTGCTCTGCTCACACAAAAAGCTTCTTCGCTGCCAGGCACTTCAAATAGGATGGACTCTTTGAACTGCATTTTGGAAGCTTTCAGAGTAGTACTTGGTAAAAGCCCAGGGAAAGTATTGCTGACTTAGCAATATTCAGCTCTACCAGCTTCACCATCCAACACAGACCACTCACACTCCTTTTGAACTCAAAAGTGCCACATAGAAAAGACATTTATGCTCCTCACAGATATAGACAAACAAGGAGACTTCAGCTTCCTTGGAGATACCATAGCTGCACAACAAGCACCCAAACAGCAATGCAAAGCTGTAACTGGATGAAGCGAGTGACAACATTTATCCTAATAAAATTAAGTTCTGTTAAGCACATTCTAGAGCATTAGTGAAATCCTAACAGCGAAGTTTCAGATGATGTCAAATTGTCGATCTATAAATGAAAACCAAAGGAGGAAGAAGAACACCAAAGACAATCCCTTTTCTAGCAAACAGATGCATTGCTAGAAGCTGACTTTCATACACACATCTCAAGGCATTGAGAACCTCCCATTCAGGGAGGAGGGAGTGAAAAACAAGATCAAGAACTCCCAGACTCTGCAAGCACCTAATTTTAACCCCGCTTAAATGGGGTAAACAAAAAAAAACCTACATACTAAATTGAAATCTGTCAGCTCTCTAGCACTTACTCGAGATCTTTTGAAAGCAAGAGTTCTCTCACTTTTGATCTTTTAAGTCTTTTATGCATGTCAGACTGTTACACAATCAGTGTTACTATGATACGTGCAGACAGCACCCTCCAGTGCTGCCCGCCCTCAAAGCATGCAGCATGCACATAGTTCCCCTGACGAGACACAGGGACATGTAGCCTCAATATACAGCCCTATGAGAAACTGAAGCACCTTGCATCTGTGGTACCAATCTATGGCTAAAAGAGAAGTTTGCATCAGCATTGCCAATATGGGGTGTGGGGAGATAGACTTTTCAGTTGAAAATTAAAAGTCAATCAATTGCATTTCAAACATCTTCAGGTCCGTACCATCTGTCAAGGTATTAATCCCTTTAGGAACAATGGTAAAAGCAAACTTGAGTATTTCAACAACTGTTGATACCCAGGTCACACACTTAAAAGAGTCACTGCTGCAATGCCCCAGTCTACAGATCTGTCAAATCTTCAGGGACACTAACCTGTCGAAGTACTGCAGAATTAATTCCCTAGCAGAAAGGTGGGTTAAAGCAGTGAAGATAGGTGAAGCAAAGACTTACCATTCTCCTCAGCCAGAAGGGCACATATGGTGGAGCAAACAAGGGGCAACCACCCTTGTCACACAATTCATCACTGTCTGCTACACCATCACATCAGGTCTCCAAGAGCCTCAGCACTGCTTTTATAGCACCCTATGAATAAAGCCAAAGAGTCAGCACCAGGCCCTGTCTGAGTGGGGGACACAGCAGCACTTCCCTGCTGGTGCATCAGACATGATCTGGCTTGAATAGCGAGAAATCAACACTGTCGCTCTGTAGGGGAAAGAATTCAGTCATCACTGACACCAGCGAGTCCCCAGGAGTTACATGGCTGTACACCCACAACAGTCATACTGCAATCTCACTTCCCTGGCAGATCTGCAGGGACCAAGTGAATTAATAGCAGAGGAAGTGGCAAAGCAATGCACACATAAGGCCACCACTTAGCATGTCTGCTATCCCCTCATACTCCCTCAAGTTGGCAAGTACAGGGAGAAAGGACCTTGTTGCAATGCTTCTGTATGAGGAAAACCTCCGTGCTCACACCTCTACTATATGTAGGTTAATGCTCAAATTTACAGCTCAAGTCTCCAGGGATAAAGATTTTTGGGGTTAACTCCTTTCCAGAAAGTTATTCCCCTCTGCTTTATGGGTTTCCTTAGTATAATTTAAACCAGTGATCAACAATTTCTTTAAGAACTTACCATTCTTACTTGCTGGAGGTTCAGATATGGTGGAGCAAACCAGGCAACTGTTCTCATCATGCAATTTATCACTGTCAGCTACACCATCACATCAGGTCTCCCANAGTGATCAACAATTTCTTTAAGAACTTACCATTCTTACTTGCTGGAGGTTCAGATATGGTGGAGCAAACCAGGCAACTGTTCTCATCATGCAATTTATCGCTGTCAGCAACACCATCACGTCAGGTCTCCAAGAGCCTCAACACTGCCTTCGCAGCACCCTAGGAGTAAAGTAAAACAAAAGATTTAGCACCGGGCCCTGATGGGGTGTGGGACACAGCAGCATTTCCCTGCTGGTGCATCAGACATGATCTGGCTTGAACAGGTAGAAATCAACACTGTCGCTCTGAAGGGGAAAGAATTCAGTCATCACTGACACCAGCAAGTCCCCAGGAGTTAGGTTGCTGCACACCCACAGCAGCTGTGCCGCACCCCTGCCTTCCCCAGCAGACACAGGGGCAAAGATTGAATTCACATAAATCCTTCCCCAACAAGAGCTGGCCGGGTTGGCATGCTAAACAGGCACGTGGGTCACTGGAAATACTGCAAAAGTCTAGAGAAAAAATTGCTTCCACGGCAGAGCAGGAACAGCTGGGCCAGAAGAAACAGAGGCAGGGAGAGCTAACAGGTTATGCGCTGTTTCGGGAGCAACCTTTACGGCCATGCGAGGTTTCCGCCTTCCCAAGGCGAAGGCAGGAGGTCGCACATGCAGCTGCCAGGCCCCAGGCAGAGGCAACGGCTCAGCCAGGAACAGGTGGTGATCGCTGCCGCTCCCCTACCGACAAGGGCCGGGCAGAACCCCGCCCCCGGGGCCCCGCAGCCACGCCGGGGCGGCGGCAGCAGC
>VZRU01017670.1:0-29487 GCA_013398155.1 Pedionomus torquatus | reverse complement strand
CGTTATCCTCGCATCCAGCCGTGCGAGGTGCAGGTACATCACGTCTTACCTGGCAGGGGATAGATCCAGCCCCTGCCGCCCAGCAGCCGTGGGAACGGGGGATCTCCCGGAGAGCAGCGGACAGAAGGGCTGCCGGCGGAGCAGCGGTCCTGCTGCAGCGGTGAATGCTTGCCAGATCTCTGAATGCCACAGTGTTCTGATGGCCGATGACGATTTTCGTTCTTTCTCTCAAGTAGAATATTTGTATTAAGTTTATAACACCTAACAAAACTTAGTGGAGCTCTTCAGCGGCATTTTCTTTTAGAAACCACGTTACCCCTGCGAACTCACTTGTGTCAGACAGTATTTCAGCTGCTGTTTTGAAGGAAAGATTTGTGTTATTTCCACTCCTGGCTTATATTTCAGTCGTGTAATTCTGCATGCATGGAGCTCCAACTAAATTTACTTGCTCCTAGTTTTAACCTTTCCCTTGAAAATTATTTTTAGGCTGCTGAAGAACATAACTTTGTATCTCAGCTGTTAAAAACTTGGTATTTAAAGCGAAAGTTCTGTGAGGAACTGTGCATTCTATTTTATCCTCTTCGTCTTACGCCCTGAATCAGAGCTACAGGCTTGTGTGTTCATGTTGAAACCTGATAGCAGATTCAGACATCTCTGTATAGTTCATCTAAGTCTACTGCAGGATAGAAACAAAGTTCTCGTATTTCAGAGCAAACTGGTCTTATGATGAGATGTCTCTGTAGTGACAATAGTGACTCAAGACGGGTGAAAAAAAGGAGTTAGGGAAGCTTTGAAGTTAGGTGGGTTATTATGGCCTACCTCACATTTTTTTCGAAAGCGTTTTGTTTTTATGTTTTTTTTTCAAAGTATGTATTGTTGCAGTCATAACTGTTTTGCATGTTGCTTCCCAAAATTCTCTGACTACGAAAATAACTCAGGTAGTAGGTGGAGTAGAAGAACTCAGTTGAAGAGGCTCTGACCCTTAAACGTCCATGATAATGGCCAAGTACTCAGTGGTGTGCATGGAGTTTTATAGTTGCTGGTGTGTTGTGGTTTTTATGGGTGAAAAAAATAATAACTGAATTTAATAACTGAATTGTTGATAGGCATAATTTGTTTAGTACCCAAGTTAATTTTTACCAAGGTCTCATAGTTTATTCTGGCCTTAGTCCGATAAGTGTGTGCTGTTTGTTCAACAAGTATGCTTTACTCACATGGAAACGGCTGTTAAAAAATATATCTTAAAATCAGTGATTCACATACATATATTTCTGATCTATTGTCAGAACTTAACATGCTTTTTAGCAAGCTCCTCTATGCCATTAAAATACTAACTTACTGTTATTATTCTAAAACAAGGGAGTTTGTTTTTTAGAGCAAGGAATAGTTTTTAGGAACAGTGGTGGTAGAATAGTTTTAGAGGAAGGCGTTTCGTATGGCAGTAGTAAACTTTGTCATACTGGAAGACCTTTTGGTACTTTGGTGGTTTAATTTCTGTGGATGGTGGTAACTTTGAAAGACTGACCGTGCACCATGTAAAATTACTAAGTGCAGCTGTTAACATCTTTTCACACTGAATTCTTCACTACTAAACATGAAAATTATGTAATACTGCAGCAATGGACCTGCAAGCACAATATGCTTATTAAAAAATAGATATGATAAATAATTATTTTAATAAAAAATTTAAGATATCTCTTTTTAAAGCTCTTGAACAGACTTGTTAGTTGTTAATGTATTATTATTATATCTTGCTAATGTATTGGTTTTGTACATACTTACGATTATTTCTAAAAGTGGAATAGGAAAGGTCGTGGTCCATGTAATGTCGGAGATACTTGTTTGCAGTGTATTTGGGATTGATTATCTTTGTGGAATGGCTGGCAAAAAAGAAAGTTAAGTAAGTGCATCAGCCTTTAAAAGCTGAGAATGTAAAATGGAGCTATGAAGAGCAAGACAGTATCTATTTTTCTCCCAGTGTCTCAAAAAAGTAAGGGGAGGGAACTAGACAGAACTTGGATGGAACTCTATTTTAATACCTGAGTAGACTTATAAAAACTAATGGTCGTTTAATCGTGTTCCTTTGCGAGCATTGTGTTCTTTATCAGTTCCCATATAAAACATTACTATTTCAGTCTGGTACTGATAGCAGACTTTTTTGTTAATCATCAGCAAACATTAAAGCCCATTTATGTTTATCAAATAAAAATTTAAAAAAAAAAATGTTTTTTTTTAACTTTAAAACAGATTGACAGCACAGAATTTCTCTCAGTGAGGTCTGGAGCTGTCCAGATTCTGTCCTCAGATGTTAATTACTTTGCAGATGGAAACACTTTAAACCACATAATTCCTGTGAACTGCTGCAGCAGCGGTGTTGGAGTGTGATAGTGGCATTGACGCCCACGTGTAACATCTTTGGGGACCAGACGCCTGTTGTATTGGGTTTGAATGGCTGCGTGTACAACAGCCTCACTGGGAGGCTTAGCAGGTCAGCTCAGGGATATATGACTGAAAGATGATGTTTTACGTATATTTCAGGTCCTGTGTGGTTGTTACTACATTTTGTTTGGGGAAAGAGTTTTGTTGAATACTTTTTTTGTTTAAAAACAGGTGATGAAAATAATTATAGTACTGCTGGGTTCCATTGCTTTCTGATAGCTTCTGAGGCTGGGATCAATCTGAGTAGGAGAAATCCCAATAGATTTTGTGGAATTTGAATGCCATTAGAGAAGAGATCATGAGAAATAGGGAAGCAGGAGGAGGCATAAGGACAAAGAGTATTTGCTTTTTATTTACCAATGTTAAGCCCATAAATAATCACTGATACCCTCCTTTGACTGAGTACTTTAGTGGTGGCATCGGGCATTACTAGCAGGAAAATTTGCATGACAATATCTTAACTTGCATGCTGCTCCTTTCTGTTATGTTCAAGAAGAAGAACCAATCCTGTTAAGGTACTGCAGATCTCCCTTCATGTATCCTGTGTCATCCAAGCTGTAAACCTATATATGTGTATGTATTTTACTTTTGTATCTGCACCCATGTGCAATGAAGGGTTTTCAGATTGTTCTTGTTCAGTTCATTGATTGTGAATTATAATTTTTAGGATAATATTTGCAACTAATGTGTTTTCTCCTGGGGTATTTTAATAACTGAAAGTTATATTTGACCTACTTTGTCAAAATGAGTTATCTTTCTAAAAAGATACAGAGAAAAGTCTCCAGGTTTTTCTTCAGAATTGCGTGTTGCAGAGTTAGCGCAGTTTGTTTTTTAAGATATTGTTTATTGCTTACTGGAACTTTGTGTTTCTGTTATATAAAGAAATGGCTGTTATAAACTACTAAATTTTCCATTTTATGTTGCTTTATTGCATTGACACAATTTCCTGCTTCACTAAATCAAAGTGTTATGTGGCATGACAGATACAGTACAGTCTGTGAAAAACAAGTAGTCACTAAACATGGGAAAAAAATCTACATAATGGAAGGCGTCCTTAAAATATCATTTGTAAACTTAAGCAGGATATGTATTCCTGTTCAGCTAAAATTAAGATTTCTCTTTCCTTCCACTTATGTGTGTGTTCTGCATTTTATTACACCTTTTCCATAGCTTCTTGTTTCAAGGAACTAGAGAAGGAGAGGAAATGCGCAGTAGTAACAAGTAGAAGTGGATATATCTGTGATCAGCAGTACTGTGGCTGTTTCGAGACTTATGTTTACTATCTCAGATTTTGCTGAACTATTTTGACTCTGTAGGAGGAGTGGGGCTGATCACAGTTCTAAATGATTTTCTGTTGTTTTACTTAGGACTAGCTATAGTTCCTCAATTTAATTTTTCCTTTTTTTTCCCCCCCTTTTTTTTTCTTTTCATTGTTTTAGGCTTTCTGATTTGGATTTGGTTCTTTGCAAAATGAATATTGCGTTGTTCCACAAAGGTTGGACCCTCCAGTAGAATTTGTCAAGATCAGTGCACATAAAGCAACAGCTTATTTTTCTTGAAGACTTCTGCACAGCTTTTAAAGTCTTAATCACAATGAATTCGGGCTTATGGAGTCAAGAAAAAGCAAGTTCGTCCTATTGGGAAGAGCGGATCTTTTATTTGCTTCTCCAGGAATGCAGTGTCATAGACAAGCAGACTCAAAAGCTCTTGAAAGTCCCCAAAGGTAGCATTGGGCAGTTCTTTCAAGACCGCTCTTCTGTGGGACACTCCAGAAATATTCCTTGTAAAGGCAAGAAACTGCAGATTGGATTAAAGATTCTGGAACAACCTCATGCCATCCTGTTTGTGGATGAGAAAGATGTTATAGAAATAAATGAAAAACTAGCCGAGTTGCTATTGGCCATTACTAACTGTGAGGAAAGATACAGTCTGTTTAAAAGCAAAAGCAGGTTAACTAAAGGCATCCAAATAGATATTGGCTCTCCTGTTAGAGTACAGCTGAGAGCAGGAGATGATAAATTTCCTGGAGTTGTTCGCTTCAGAGGACCCTTATTGCAAGAAAGGTCCCTAACAGGGATATACTTTGGAGTAGAGTTGCTGGTAAGTTTCTTGCTAAGGGGGAGTATCTTTTATAAAATACATCATTTTGTAAGATGAGATAAAAATCTTGTATTTAAAGAGGCAGTCATAATAATTTTCATTTTTGAAGCATGATTACCCCTAAAATTGTGTAACCATCAGCCATTTCATAGGTATTGTTATTAAATACCTGAAAACACACCATAACACATCAGCCTTGTATTCTCTAGGTTAAGTGGAGCTTCATGAGGTGAATGGGCTGGGAAAAGAACTTCAACATTCCAGCCTCAAAAAAATTAATTACTTACGTCCCCATTGTGGCAAATACCTAACTCTCAAATTGCTTTGGAGTAGTTTGCTCTTCCCTGCATGTGGCAGGATACAATCTATAAATGCAGGATTTTTGGGCTGCTGGTTTTGAAGAGTCCTAAAAGTCAAATGGCAACTAGTTAAGATTGAGCATGCTGCCGTTGTGTGCTCCTAGTGAAATATTGAGCAAAGTGAATGTCCACTGTAAGCTTTTGAAGGATTAGATTCAGGAGATTGCCTTTCGAAGAGTGGCATACTTCCAATAAAAGTCCTCTGTAAACTTTTCCCAAATTCTTTGCAATTCTCACTGAGAGCTTCAGGGGAATATCTCAGCCAAGTGCTTCTGAAAATCAGCTCTCTTTATTTGGCACCTAAATGGAATTTCTGAATACTTAGCATTATGTCTACTCTGAAGTAGTTTTGTCTTCATCTGCCAAAAATTTGATGATGGAAGCAAGATTTACACCTGAAGAAAACGTTCCTCTGTGAGTTAAAAGGCTTCTGTCTGCAGCTACTTTCCGATCTAATGCCAATTTACTGTTTGTTCCCCTAAAATAGAATGTGTGTACATTTGCTACAAATTCTGGCAAAACAGAACTTTCCCAATGTAATGATAGTTCATCGGGCAGATTCTCTAAAACAAATGTTACTGCTGTTGTAGTAGTCTGCTTTTGCAGGGAATACAATGCTTTTTTACATTTTCTTTTCTTTTTTTTTTTTCCCCCTCCACTTCCTTCTCTGACACTTAGGAAGAAGGTCGTGGTCAGGGCTTTACTGATGGACAGTACCAAGGCAAGCAGCTTTTCAGATGCGATGAGGATTGTGGGGTTTTTGTTGCTTTGGACAAACTGGAGCTGGTGGAAGATGATGACAATGAACTGGAAAGTGACTATGCAGCTCCAGTTGACGCAATGCAGGTAGAACTTCCTCCTCTGGAGATCAACTCCAGGGTTTCTCTGAAGATAGGAGAGAGTATAGAGTATGGGACAGTTATATTCTGTGATGTCTTACCAGGAAACGAAAGTTTAGGATACGTTGTTGGAGTGGACATGGTAAGAAAATAATCTGACTTTAATAACTTTTGCATGTGTGTTATCTAGTAAATGACATGCAATATAGAAGAAGAAACGTTACCCACAAGCTACTTCAGCGGAGGCTGACCTAAAATGGGAAATAAACACTTGTGTTCAAAAATGCCCCTTGGTGGTAATTGTTTTGGTTTTTGGCATCAGGTAAATGGTATCCTATTTGGTGCTTAACAGTTCAGGAGAAATACTCTGCTTACTCTGAGGAGCCTCCACTGAGCTACTTGCAATGTTAGATGTCAGTCTTGAAGTCATAGAGTTGAGTGTTTGTCTTGTGAGACTGGCTTTGTTCTGCCTTTTAAAAAAAGTAGTCTGGATGCCTTTTTCTTTGTTAGCTATTATTAAAAGCTTTTTTTTTTTCATGTAACTTTGGTTTGTTTGACTTCATTCCACCATAAAAATACTGAGTCTTAAGTACAAAAGTTGATCTTTCAAAAAAATGTGAAGCTTGTAACTAAAAAATATTTCTAGCAACCTGATTTTTTTAAAACAAACGGCTGTTAAATTTTTTGGTAGTTAAGGGGTGTTTTGGTTTTGCAGGTCAGGTGCTTTCCATTTTCTTGATTGCAGTAGCTGTTGCCTAATAGTGCACTGGAATTGTTCTAACTTGTCTATAAAGATTGGACTTTAGTAGAGGAATGCTTGTTAAAAGAGGGAATATTTCTCAAAAGAGCAGCTTAAATTTGTGTTTGTATTTGAAGACTGTAATGTTTGACAGTTCTAAATGCACAGTTTGTTACCAGAAGATGTAGATGTTGTCGAACATTCCTTTTCTTCCTTTTTTTTATGTTCCTGCATATGTGTGTATTTTGTATGATGTAAATCTTCTCTTGGGATGTGTGTAATGTGGTTTTCTATTTTTAGGATAATCCTATTGGAAACTGGGATGGAAGATATAATGGAATACAGCTGTGCAGTTTTGCAAGTGTTGAAAGTACACTTCTTTTGCATATCAATGATGTTATTCCAGGTATGCGCTGCTTTCTTAACCAGAAGGCAGACTTTGATAACATCTCAATCTAGGCACACTTACATGATTAAAACAGTACTGTGGAATTAGTATCCTAAATTCACTTGAATTAGTTTAACCTTCCATGTTACACTTCTCTTCAGTTTCCTCCTCCTTTTGGTTATGGTCTCACTAGTAGTAAAGGTTTAATATTGAACAAAATTCATGTCAAATTGTATAGTATTTACAGTACTACGCAGTTAATTTCTATGAATATGTGAGTGTCTGCAGTGGGAATCTATTGAGTGTTGTTCAGTTTACTTCAGGATTTTAAATATCTTGGATCAGAAAGCTGTACTTTCTGTGCTTGAAATGTATTGGTAGTAGTATTTATGCATTCTTTGAGTAAATACTTGAAAGTTCTTAGCAAGACTGGAAAAATTTACCGTCGGCACTAATTCACTGCGTATTATTAACTTGTAACCACTACAGTTGCAGTTCCCTTTCTAAAGAGAGAAAAGTTTGATGTTAAACTTCTGGTTGTGCTCTATCTGAAGACGGGTACTAACGAGTGTGCAGTCTTGTGCAGCCTCTAGTCTGTAACCATTGCCCTCTGTCTTCAATTGGCTGACTGGCCTTATTTTCACCTCCTTGTTGGTTTAGTTGAGTTGCATGTTTTGGCATGAGTTCTCCTCTCTTTTTTCTGGACAATTAATGGGAGCTTCCTCATTTTGGGGAAAAGAGCATTTGTTGTAGATGTGTTGCTAAAAACCAAAGTTTAGAATTTCCTGCATCTGTTTCCTCTAATGGAAGCGTGCATATCCATTGAAGAACGTGAAGCCCATCTATTTAATGTGTTCAAGAAGTAACGGTAGACTTCAGAGTAAAGTGGTTGCTCATAAAATGTCGGTTATGTGCCAAAAAAGGTTTGGCCCCACTCAGTTTTAAAACTTAGGGTGCCAGACCTCGGTTCAGTTACGTTTCAAATTGAACTTCTGTGTGACATAATAAAAGCATTGAAAAGGGAAGCTAATACTCTCTTCGTGTTTCTCATCTCTTAGAGACTGTGTCACAGGACAGGAGACCTCCCAAGCTTGCCTATACCTCAAGAGGCGGTGGTGACAAGAGCGCGTTCAATCACAGTAAGCCAAAGGCTACAGGTACCTATGGGGATTGTGGTTTTCTTTACCTTTGTTCAGATTATGAATTTCTATTGCTGGGGAAAAAGTGTTGCCTCGTATTTTCAATCACTTCATTTATTATTTCCGTTACATACCAAGTTAAATTCCTCCGGAGTACTTGTATGAATTTGTTTAATCCTAATAAAGATGGTAGACAGTTAAGACTGCTCCAGGTACTTTCACCTTCATGAAAAACAGCTTGATGTTTGGCAAAAATTCAAAAGTGTGTTACCTAGTTGTCTAGTGTAACCAATTCAGGGCTGCATTATGTTTTTCTGAAGGTGTGCTGTATGTTTGGGTTTTTATGGTGTGGGTTTTTTTGTTGTTGTTTTTTTTTTTAATAAAATAAATCTAGTTTGCTGTTGTCTTCCTTCTCCAGGACTAGAAACCACTGAATTTTTAGCCCAGGTACAAATCTACTTAATAGCACATATCTTAATTATCTATGATTGCAAATTAAAATCGAATTCCCAAAATATAAACTTTTTTGACTCTGGTTTTGGCCAGCTCTGAAAATCCTCCCAGAGGAAAAAAAAAAATTGAAAGGGAAAATACTTGCCTTTTGAGTTTACTTGTGGCTGTTTGGGGTTGTAGAATACTATTGACAATACGTTCTGTATGCTTTCATTCTAACGGGTATTGGATGCTGGCAGAGATGGTTTCTTCACTGAAGTAACTGCAGTCACATGTTATATACATACATAGCTGTGTGGAATTGGATCAGTAATTTATTTGCCTACTCTGAATTATTTTTTCTTGCTTTCGAAACACAGTGTACTGCAGGTAGTTTTTTAATTTCAAATACTTTCTTACATTCCTAACTTCTAGCAACGAAAGATTTGCATTTGAGGGGTATTTTCTGCCATCAGTTCAGGTTGGTGACTTTAAATTTCAGCTTAATTGGGTAGATTTAAGTTGGATTGGGATAAACTGCTGCCTTGTTGCAAGCTTAGAGCTGTGCTGGCTTTGACAGGAGTTTGCTGCTTTGTGGAAAGGCAATTAGATCTTTTTGGAAGTATTTTAATTTATACTATGAAATCAGACCATAGCTATCCTTTTGCAAATAAAGACTAATCTCTTCAGTAAAATGTGGTGTTTTCCAGGATCTACCTCTGAGCCTGGAAGTAGAAACAGATCTGAAGTCTTCTACACGTTAAATGGCTCATCAGTTGACTCTCAGCCTCAAACGAAAACAAAACCCTCGTGGTATATTGATGAAGGTAAAGAGAGATGATAGACTTTCATGTAGGCGTACACTTTATTTAATAAACAAAACTAGAGTGTATTGTTATTCGTCAAATAAAACAAACGTGAGTTTAAATTTAAAACAGTTGGAATATGTTGTCGTAGCTGAAGACATTACATCATAAAACCAATCTTAGAACCCCCTTGAAAATATACTCTGTCTTAACTGACAGACCTGTTGTTTAATCCTGCACGTAGGAGATTACACTCTTGGCAATGAATGCACGGCTCTGTGGGAACACATATGTCTTGCAGGCGAAGTAAAAGCTGAGGCTGGGAAGGAAGATACGAAGATACTACTCGTAGCCAAGAATATAGAGTAATTGTATTTTGTCTGCCTTTTTGTAGGTAATGTTACAGATCTAAGGGAAGCATAATATTCTGCCATGCCAGCTAATCAGTCTGGAAGTAGGGGAGGAGAAAAATAATCTCACTAAACATGGCTTTTCATTATTTTTTTTAAAGTTATTTGTGTAAAATCTCTTTCTGAATTCTTAGAAGCGTGGGTGCACATACCCAAATATATCTTGATTTGCTTCCAGACCTAATTTTTTGGGACTTTTTTCCTGGTTAACTTTTCTGAAGTTGGTTGGCTGGCTTAGTGACTGAAAGGGTAAATACTAAACTGACATTAATTTAAAATGATTCTTGGTTGTCAAACAGATATTGTTCCAACAGCTTGGAACTCTGTTTAAAAAATAATTTATTATTATATTAAAAAATAATAATAAAAAAGTAAATTATCTAGAAAGGACTATGTAAGTGAAGGATTGAATCAAAATTCCTTTTTATTTTTTTTTAGGAGAGGCTTTTGCTCTGCGAATACCAATTTTTTTATTAGAGACCATGTAGAGAGATTAGAAAAGATACAGAGCACTCATGATATTACATCTAGTTTTGATCTCATTTATCAAGCACTGCATTAGTCATGATTTATTTAATTCCTTTATTCTTTGTAGACACTGATAGATTCCTTGTGTTAGAACCAAAGCATATTGTGATAGGGCCGGGGGAATCAACACTTCTCCATTTGCAAATTACGTCTGCAAGCAATTACTCATCTCTGTATAAGCTGTGAACCAAATCCTTTCCTCGGTCACACTGACCAATGAGTTCTTCCTAGTTTTGCTCATTACAGTCGTAATCCTCAGGGCTGTCTCGTGTTCGAAGAAAAATTCCAGTGTGTGTGTGAGAAAGTAAAAAAGTTTTCAGTCTAAATCTTCCTGTGGTTTCTGGCTTACGTCTTCATTCTGTGTGCTGCTCGTTCCCGTTGGTGGTAGTAAAGGAGGCAGGGCTGCAGCAGCGCCGCCTCAGCCACTTGTCTCTGCAGTGTTGCCAAGTGACAAGCATGTTCCTACATGTCCCCAGCTGTTAGTGCTTCCTGTACATCAGGACGCCCATCAAACCAGATGTGGTTGCAGATCCACTGCGCTGGTTTGATGGCTAAGTCTTTCCTTCTGTAAAAAGGGATAAATAAAGCCCACCACGTACTGATGTCTTGCTTTTATTTTAACAGTTGCTGAAGATCCTGCAAAATCTCTTACTGATTCATCGCCTGGATTTGGGCATTCTTCACCACCACTGCAGCCACCTTTAACAAACTCTGTGTCTACAGAAAACAGATTTCACTCCCTCCCTTTTAGCTTGACGAAAGCATCGACAACTAATGGTACTATTGGACATAGTCCTCTCTCTTTATCCGTTCAGTCAGTCATTGGTGATGTAAATACTGCGCCGAACCAGGAGAGTCCGTCAACAGCAAGCCCAGTCGGGAACTCACATGGCCTCGAAGCAGGCTCCTTGGCTGAAGTTAAAGAAAATCCTCCTTTCTATGGAGTAATCCGCTGGATTGGCCAGCCCCCTGGAGTAAATGAAGTATTAGCTGGACTGGAACTGGTAAATATAAATTGTAGTTCATATCAATATTAATTACGTCTTACTGATTTTAGTTCCTAAGAGTTGCTGCCTGTGTACTTGGCAAAAGCCGTCAGTCTGGAGGAATTTGCCCAGACAGATTGGCACATGATGGCCTTACAACATGGCTCAGCTCTTAGATGAGCTCTGCTTCTGTGGCTGCCCCAGACCGCACTCTGTTAATGGGCTCCCAGGTGTCTTTGTGTCATGATGGGTAACCGAATTTCTAGGGTGGGTCACTTACTTTACAGGAGTGCCCTTTGCTTACTTTACGGAGATTTTAATTGAAAAAAGCTGATCATATTTAAAGTTTCTTTGAAATGCAGACTTACATAAAGTGCCCTGGCTGTAAGAGTCTTTATTTGTTTCAATTTTTTGAAATGTGTTTCAATTTTTTGAAATTTTGTATCAATTTTTTGGTTGGTTGTTTTTTTTTTTTTTTTTTCATACCAGAAAACAGGCCTTGTCACAGTAATAATTGTGATGTAATAATTGTAGCTGTCAGTCATAACACTGGTTTTGATGATGGGTGGTACTGGTACTGTTGGTTTGTCAGCCTTGGGCTTTATGTGTTGCTAAACACAAATTAATTCGCAGTTGCTGCAAACAGGAATTGCTGTTGTGTACAGATGTTTACTCTGTGGCAGCTGCTGCCAAGGTTGGGATTGGCTATTAGTTAAATTAATGGGTAAGCAATTAGGGAGATGGGATTCTTTATTTTGGGATAGTTCAGTAAAATTTCAGATAAAGCACTGTACAATTACGTAAAACAGCAATAATCTTTAGCAGAGTAGATGAGAACACGACTGGAATTTCAGCTGTTACAAAAATCCTGATGCCTGAGGGGTTTTTGGGTGAAGCTCAAGCCATAGTTTGCCACAGGCTGAGACGGCATCATAGGATGCGTTGTGTTAAACTGAGATCCAGGACTGTCACGCCTTCCTGCGCTAAAACCCAGTCTTTGTTAGGAAGCAGCCAATACACCTGAACTTGTATCACCAAAGAGAAATAACAATAACTTGTTATTTTTCATATAGTTTATGTTGTCTTTCCTAGGTGTTGTGAAGCAGGTATTTTTCTTGTGCAGGCCACAGTTACGCTGCAAGTATTTGCATTACCCGATGCTTAGTGACTTTAGTGGAGCTTTAGAAGGTGCTCAGTAGTGCACGTGTGCTCTTTCGACCTGCAGAAGGAATCTGGAGTGACCAGCTGGCGAGTTCAGTTCCTAATGTTAACCTGCTTTCATTCTCGCCCTCCTCTCCTGCCTCCCCCAAGCTGCTTCTGTTGCAATTTTTCTTTTATTTTGGATGGAGTGAAAGTTTAAGCATGAAGAAAAGCGTGACTCTTAATTTCTTTGAAAAATCTAGTTGAAGAACATGGCACTGAAGCTTTGTATGCTAAAATGCAGGAACGTTGTGCATCAGGCTTCAGAGTACCGGAAAGATACTTACGGATAAGTATTTTATCAAATGTCTTAATGCAGAATTTTAGAAATAAGAAAAACGGAATTCTCACTTGAATTTTCAGGAAGACGAATGTGCAGGTTGTACAGATGGAACGTTTAAAGGAACTCGCTACTTCACGTGTGCTCCGAAGAAAGCTCTCTTTGTTAAACTCAAAAGCTGCAGGCCAGATTCCAGGTTTGCCTCGCTACAGCCCGTCTCCAACCAGATCGAACGCTGCAACTCTCTAGGTACTGACCTTCAGCTTATGACTCCTGGGCTGGGAACTCACCTGGGGTTTGCTTTTGGGTTTTTTTCCTGCATTATGCTCTTTGTATTGCACACTTGAAATATGTGTATTATACTGTAACAGGTATTAATTAAATGAGATTAATGAATAGATCAGCCCATACAGAGCATAATGCTTCTATAGAGTACTTTTTTATGCTTTAAAGAAACAAGAAAATGTTAATATATTTAAAGACTTAAAATAATGAAATTAAGGGACTTTTTTGTTATGCTGTATGTTTTTTACTTTAGAAGTTGGGAAGCAATCTTGCTGCAAATGGTATTCATAACTCTAGCAATCGTGATTGTGTTATCAGAAATAGTTATTTTTCTGTAATGTCAATTAATTTTTTTCTTGAGTGTAAGCATGTATTTTTATAGTAGGAGTTAGTGGTTAAAAACTTAATTTTATTTTTTAACTGAAATATTTTAGATATCTTGGGTTGTGTTGTATTGCCTGGGATAACAGCAAAGAAAGATGTGTCTGATACTCGTAAGACAGTGTGAACGGGGCATTTGTAATGAGAAGAGAACTTCATTCCTGCTGGCTAAAACGAACTCAGTGCTGCAGGCTTTCTGAAGCGCTCTGGTGTGCTTTGTCAGTGGAATGTAAGAGCTCGTTCACTCTAGAAGACACTGAATCTCAGCTTTAAAAATATGTTGTTCTAGTCCAGGGAAGGAATGCTTAGACTAAGGCAGCAACTTAGCTATGAAACGTTAATAGGAAAATCGCAAGGGGGGTAAAATTGGAGACTTTAAAGTGTTTTTTGAAAAAAAAAATTTCAGCCTTTGGAGGTTACTTAAGTGAAGTGGTAGAAGAAAACACTCCTCCAAAAATGGAAAAAGAAGGTTTAGAGACAATGATTGGAAAGAAGAAAGGTATCCAGGGTCATTACAACTCCTGTTACTTAGACTCCACCTTGTTCTGGTAAGTTCATAATTTGTATAGTGGCATCCCACGCTAGAAATGCGGAACGTGTGATCCTTGTTGTAATGACTGTCTGTGTCTCTGAGCAGCTTAAAGTCCCACACTGCCACCTGTGACACCTTGCTGTGCTCCTTCAGTCGTAACAAGCACTGCAGCATTCGCTGCATAACATGAAGTGCTGATCGTGTCCAAATCGTACTGGCCTTTATTTATCTATAGTCTGACTGCACAGGGTAGGAGGATGATAGAGTACACAGGCTGGGGGTGGAGGGAGGGTAATAGCTCGTAACTTACTTGCAGAATCCTGCCTTGGTGAACCAGCTGTTTTTGGACTCTGCTGCAGAAAGGCTGCTGGGTTAGAGTGGACTTTCACTGTTTAGTACAGCTGTGTTGTCCTCTGGCCATAATTCTCTCTTCTCGATTTGTTTAGTTCTTTAATTCTTCCCATTCTTCCAGCATCCAACCAGCCTTCCTTTTTTTTCCTTTGTAGCCTGTTTTCTTTTAGCTCTGTTTTGGACACTGTGTTACTCAGACCTAAAGAAAAGAATGACGTAGAGTATTATAGTGAGACTCAAGAGCTGTTGCGGACAGAGATTGTGAATCCTCTGAGAATGTAAGTACAGGCATGAGCTGGCTCTGCTGTAATGCAAATTTTACACTAAATCCTCCCATGTGTGCATTCCTTTTGCAAACCTGGAAAATTTGGCTACCTGCTGCTGCCTGTCTGTGGGCTTTGGGGTATTTTTATTTGTTCTTCAAGATAAATTTAATCAGTGCTAACTGGAAATTATTTGCAATAAAATATTTTCACTAGTCTTCGTTAAGAAATGCCATCATCTTAAAGCAATTGTAAAATTTGCATTGGTATGAACACAAAGTTACGTTTGTCAACAGCATTTGTGTTTTTCACGCTGCTGTTCTTGAAAAGTATTTGGATTATCTTAGCATGGAGTTTCACAATTTGATAGATTTGATGGGGCTTCAAAAGTTTCATTAATTTCACATGGGGTCTGCAAGTGGTCAAAATGTTTTTGTTCTGTTAATACAGAACTTAATGTGAGCTTTGTAATTTCTTAGGCACAATGAACAAAGGAAATACAGCAAAATCTTAATGGAAAGTCATTTGCCTTTAGCTTAATTTTTTTAAAACATGCAAGTAATATAGTTATAATTCAAAAATTCCGTGAGCTCTCACTGAACAATTTATCACAAAGTTTTACTTTTGATTCCTGGTATGAAAGAATGGCTTCTCAACTCCTGTTCTTGTAAAGATGTCTGTACTTTGCCCAGTGTGTTCCAGGGCTCTGGGTACAGAGAGGAGGACACGCTCCAAGCAGCAGAAACCTGAACTGGCTGAGAAGACTGAAAGTTTTACTTCTCCTGCCTCTCCGCCAGGCTTAAAACTTTCTGCATGCTTTTTGTAAAGTTTTAGAGAAAAGATTGAATGCTCAAAAACTTCAGCTTCTTACATCAGCAATACAGCTCTGTATCTTTTTCTCAATTGTTGAAATATTCTTTTATTAACAACTCCCACAGTGCTTGTTGTTATGTGACATTCTGAAAGTGATGTATTAAGTGGTATAAATTAGAGTGAAAACAAATCAAAAGTAGTTGACTGACAAATCAGAAAACAGTTACCCTGGTAAGTTAATGTTTAAAAAGAGCTCTTAGAGGTAACATAGGAACATGGAACACTGCACTAAATTTATACTACATTAAAAAAACCCCCTGGAATCAGATTAAATACGAGGAATCAATGCATCGTTTTGAAGACATACCATACGCTGTTAAATCTGAGAGCCTGTATTTCAGCATTTAAGAGTGGTTCGTGGGTTTTTTTGGCTTCTCTGACTTGATCACAAACTAGCTAATGGCTTATTAAATCTGTTTATCTTAGATACGGATATGTATGTGCTACAAAAATAATGAAACTGAGGAAAATACTTGAAAAAGTTGAGGCTGCATCAGGATTCACTTCAGAGGAAAAAGGTAACTGGGGATGGCTTCCTTTCTTTAAGATTTATAAGCGTATGATGGAACTGAAATACTTTGCCAGGTATTTTTACCAGCACACAGCACACAGTTATTCTCTGTAGCAGTACTGTCCATGCCAGAGATTTCAGTGACCATTGGGTGGTAAAAAAATCTTTCCTTGCTTCTGCGGGTCTGTGAGGAGCCTTGGCTGAACGTTTTCTGCCGTTAACAGTCTTTCACTGGCTTTCTTCTGTTGCCTTCCTGTGCCCGTCTGACTTCCTTCAAGCAGTTAAGGGAGATCTAAGGCTCTCCTCAGAAATGAAGACTGTGGTAAAGCTGGGGTCTCGTCCTCCTTCAGAACATCACTTCGGTCCCTGAGGAATAATCTTTCCAGTACAACATTTCATTATCACAATGATTATGTAGTATTTCAAGAAATAAAATGTGCAAATCGTGTTGTAAAAGTCAATTCCCAACCTTTTGCTCTTCTGCTGCTTATAATGATTAATTAGCATTGTAATACGTAGCTGGTTTGGTTTTGTTTGGGAGAAGGCTACATTCTTTGTAAATGCTAAATGCTGAAAAACAGTATTTATTGCAGTTAGTGGCAGGAAGAGAAATATGCCAGAAAACTCTTAGTGTTGGGGGAGAACAGGCCTCTGGGAAGCCAGTGTTGGCTGCATTCTTGATTAGACAACTCTGTCTCTAGATGAACCGTGCACTATTGTGTGGGTTTTATGTAAGTGTTACTGTCACTACTCACCACTTCTCTGCCGTTTCACTGTTTTCTTCAGAAAGCCTTTATTTCTCCTGGAAAAGTTGTGTGGCGCCAAATGATTCCTCTGAAATACAGAGCATCTTTTTGATCTTTACTGGAAAATTTTGTTACCCTGTTGAGCCTGTGTCTTTTACTAGGGCCAAACCAGTAAATAGAGGTTTGTGTCATGAAAATACCGATGGCTTGTCATAATCTCACTGTGTTAAAAAAGCTGTAAAAATGAACCTTTACTTTTTTCCTGTTAAAATTTTGAAAACTTTCATTTAAAATTGGTCTCAAACAATGTATCTAGTTTTGCATACTAACGACTTTTTCCTTCCTTCCCTAGATCCAGAAGAATTTTTGAACATTTTATTTCACCATATTCTAAGAGTTGAGCCACTGTTGAAAATAAGGTGAATCTTTTTTCTTTGTTGAACTCACCTATCTGTAGAGGCTAACGAGGAGAGACTCTCTGCTTTCCTACCTGTCTGGTTAGGTGGCTTTTGCCTCAGTGGTGGCTTGTTGCAAAGGCTTGAGGACATAGTTTCATGAGACTTGGACAAAGCTCCCCTGCCCTCGTGCTGTCTGCTCGAAGCCTTCCTGCCGGTTATGCTGCAGAAGGGCTGCTGTAAGAGGACCCTCCGGCACTTCTTCATGTGGCCTAGAGCTCAGAGCTCCTTGTTTCTGGGACGAGCTGCAGAGATTGCTGAATCGGTGTTTAAGCCATGGAAGCTGATTTGCATTTCTTCTTTAAGGCTCATGAAAATAATTCAATGGCTTAGCTTCGCCCACTTTATCGAAATAACAGATACTGGCATTTACATATGCCTTATATTGACTGTAGCACTACAAGATTCAGCTGTCGTACCCCAGTTTAACAGAGGTAGGGATTGTTGCTCACTGCTGTCATTCTGCTGCCTGGCCCTTCGTACTCTGGGCTTCCTTGCTGCGTTCTGTGGCAGCACCAGTGCTGCCAGGCATATTTTTTCAGTCCTTTTCCTGGAGGAGTTGTGTTAGTTGATACACTGCTTAGCTCAGTGGTGTGTGAGGTGTGTAAATGCCCACTGGGGAGCTACGACACCCTCAGCTAGAGCACCCGTGTGTGGTGTGCTGCGGTTCACAGCGGAGGTGCCGTTTGAGCGTACTGCGGCTGTCTTCTGTAGGAAAAGTTAGAGAAGTTTGCAGGGCACATAATGGATTTGAAACTGTGATCCTGCTTCTGGCTAGACAAAGGTCTATGGAACCTACATTAAAAAAAAAGCAAACCCCAAAACACAATAACTAGTAACTGCAAGTGTGTGTTGGGTCTGTGTAGAAAAGCATTTAAGAGAACAGCTTGCCCATCTTAAGACCCTCATAGAGGTTGTTGCTGCCTCGCTTCAATTCTGTGAAATACAACGTGCTCAGAAAGCCCTGTGGCTAATGTATTATTCTGGTGAAACAGCTGGGGTACAATACTGTAATTATAATAGTAAAATTTATAATTAGAATAATAGATCTTTGGGTGAGAATGTATTTTTAGTTTTTGGTAGTTACCAGGTGTGCTGCTGTGGCAGAAATCACAGCTGAAAGGAGTTAAGTTAAAAGCAAGAGAAGATGCCTCTTACTCCACTGCACCGCCCCCCATATTTCTTTAATCTTTCTGTTGTAAAGCTTGGCCTTCCAGGTTTTTTGTCACGTCTGTGCTACACAGAGTTTACATTCCACCATTCAGCTTTCAGCACTGAAGTTGGTGTGTTTTGTGTGCATACATTAACTCTTTTAAGAGTAACTCGGAAATCTCTCTTCTTAGAAAGAAGGCTTAAGAAGGACAGTGATAGCTTTGTGCATCATGCTCTCAGAATCCTGTCAACACACAAGTACTCTAAAAAGCAGTGATGTCTAGAACATGGGCTGGGATGGGAGGAGTTTATAATCTGTAGCACATTTGATGAAGGTTCCCAGGAATTTCATTCCAGGAACTTTGATACTATGATGAGACAGCTCCTACCTTTTTTCTTTTGCTGTTGGAAGCCAGTTACTCCTGTGTGCTTTTTCTCCATGATAACAAAATCTGTTTCTTCAATGTGAGCCATCTTCTATAACCTTTCTTACGAACTTCCAGAGTAGATTCAGTTCCTCATCTGAAGCTCCCTTCCCCAATATGTCAGTTACATTTACATAGCAGAAATACTGCCTGAAAACATCAGTACGTAACCTTGACTTTGTTTTGAAACATCTGACCTCAAAACTTATTTAAGTAAGTAGCTTAAGCCTTTGTCCCTCCCCCTAGCTCCATAAAATTGTGTTGTGGTTTTGTGGTTTGTACTTCTCGTGGGTTTTTTTTGTGTGGTTTTTTTTTTAGGAGGGTTGAGGGAAGGCTGGTTGGTTTGTAGCATGTTTTTGTGGTGGTTTTTCTTTGTTGTGAGGACAAAGCGGTTTATCCAGACCTCTTCCTATGGCTAGCATTGGCCATTAGTGTAGCAGCTGGCCCAGGTGTGGGAGGCTTCTTTACAATTACAGCTGAACAGCTCTGAAATCTGGACTGTCCTTTTGAAGAGTTCTCTGTTCACTGTGTGGCAAGGCTAACAACAGCAGCCATCTGTGTGAGACTTGCACTGCGGGAAGCAGTGGAAATACCTCCTTGAGTGAAAAGAAATGTTTCCTTAAACCCAGTCATTTTATTTAACTTCTTCTGGGAAATATCATACTGAAGAGAATTATTGTTGTTCCTTTTGGTGCTTTATTTCTGACACTCCTGTCTTTCCAGTGAAGGTTGCCTTAGTGTGTTGCAGGTTTTGATGTGTGTGCTCAGGCAGTATTTCTCAGTTGGCAGTTCGGGGATGCACAGGCAGATGTTTTTAAAAGCTAGCTGAAACCTATACTACTTCTGTTTCTTAAGTAAGTTTTTCTACAATCAGTCTGCGCTTCATACCTGATTCCCTATCATCTAAGGCACTTTGTTGTTTCTTTTTTAAGCAATGTATTTCAATGCAGGGAGGATGTTGTATAGATTATTTTCTGGTAGATGTTATTTTCCTGGTAGAATACAGTCATCGGTACAGTAGAGCTTCAGCATCTGTGGTGTCTTTTTTTTTAAATCTGTTTTTAGATCAGCAGGTCAGAAAGTACAAGACTGTTACTTCTATCAAATTTTTATGGACAAAAATGAGAAAGTTGGAGTCCCTACAATTCAGCAGTTACTGGAGTGGTCATTCATCAACAGCAACTTGAAGTTTGCAGAGGTGGGTGACAGCTGTTGCTCTGTTAGAAGGGATGATTCCTAGATGTTTGCCCGTTCAGCAGTAGGACAAAAGTAGGACTTGGTGCGGAAAATGCAGACGTGTTGGAAATGGGAGCACTAAGTCAGTGGCACAGGCTGCCCACATTACAAAAATATTTCAAGGTTGACTCAATGAAACATCTCTTTTGGCTGGACAGCCCCAACTACTAAAACTGCCGATGGGGAAGTGCAGTCCAGCATACACACTGGTGCGTGACTGGAACTTACAACATTTGACATTGATTTTGCTGCCACTTTACCATGTTTTTTAGGCGTACTGTCTCTCAAAGACTTAATTTTGGTTTGGTGACTGTCTTGTTAAGTTTAAATAACACAAATATGTTTGTTATATTACAAGTATGTCTCTAAGTTCAGATAATTATCTATCTCAAGTTCACTACATTATATTCTGGCGTTTTATCTAGGCACCCTCTTGCCTGATTATCCAGATGCCTCGGTTTGGAAAAGATTTCAAAATGTTCAACAAGATTTTTCCATCATTGGAATTAAATATAACAGACTTACTTGAAGATAGTAAGTATGTAACAGTGCGGTGTGTAATAACAGAGTTGTTGAGAGTGACTAACAGTCACAGTAAGTACTCCTGGTACTTGCGGGGCTTTGGTTTTATTACATATTTCACAAGGTAGTGTGGGATGTTCAGGCTGAGGGAAAAGGGAAGTTTAATGACTAGAACGCTTTTTTTTTTTTTTCCTCATCAATTAAAAGCTGTAATTCAAAAATAATGTAAAGAATATCACTTGCTTGATCATGTAATTCCTGAGTACCTCTACAAGTGAACTTCTTATTTCAAGCTAGTTGTGTCAAAATGGAGTTGTTAGCAGCAGAACCGCTCATTCATATGGCAGGCAGGAAACCCTCAGTTAAGTGCAGCACTGAGATTAGTTAACGGGACAATGATGATTAAGTTTCATTAGTCTTTGTCGGTTTGTGCTGTTTGTTTCTAAGCTTTTTGTCATTAGTTAATCAAACTAGAAGAGAACCTGAGCTGAGTATGTAAACCTGCAGTATGGAGTGATGGTGCATTTCTCAGCTCTAAATCTATGACTTGTAGAGGACCTAAATTCCTGATAGTTGTCATTCACCGACTTTTTTTATTGCATTACCTAAGAAAAGATACAGAGTTTTAAATTAGAGATTAGAATTAATAAACCGGCTAAAATTTACTAGGACAATAATCGCTGAAACTGCGATGATCTTCTCTTTGTTGGTACTGGTACAGCCAAGACCATGAAAGAGAATGAACTCCATTTAAAAGCCTGGTTTTCCTTGTGCATACGGTTCATAAAACTTAATTTTTATCATCTTCTGTTTTGCAACTTGCCACTCTAACCCTTTTTCTCTTATTTCACATTATGTCAAGGGGAAGAAGTCAGATAGACTTCTGATTTGACTGGCAATCTGGTTTTACCTTTTTTTAGCTTTTTCCACTATTTAAAGTAGTAATCCTCCCCTCTTTCCATACCCCTTGTCTTAAAAAAAAAAAAAAAAAAAAGGTCTCCCAAATTGGAGACTAATACCTTCTTTAAAAACGCAGCTCCCAGGCAGTGCCGTATATGTGGAGGGCTTGCTATGTATGAGTGCAGAGAATGTTACGAAGATACTGATATTTCTGCTGGGAAAATCAAGCAGTTCTGCAAAACGTGCAATACACAAGTAAGTTGTTCTCTTTGTTATTCTACGTGGCTGTAACCCAAATGGTACACGCTGTAATAATCAAAAGAACACACTGAGACTTCCTCACCAGTAGCGTAGTGGGCCCACCAAGCAAAGCGTCACCTTGGGTGGCAAACCAGGAACGCGCTTTACCCTGCAATGTATTCATCAACAGTTTCTTACTGAAAACACGGCAACTGCCAAATCCAGGACTGAATATAGTGAAGTAACAATCAGCTTGGAATCTGTGTCCTGTCACCTCTTCTAAATCCTAATTTTACATACGTGCTACCTTGATTGACTCAGTGAGTTCATGACATAGAACTGTCTCATTTTGAGAGCCGTTTGGTAACTTGCACAAAGCTGCCATGGTCTGTTTTCAAGTCTGAGCACAGTTGTTCCATTAAACCTGACCTTCCCTCTAGCCTTGTATTTGCATTTTTCTGGGCAATGCACTGGTGGGGAAAAATAGAAGAAATGTTTAGTCTGTTACTGCATTTCCCTCTCTCTTTAGCAGTAATGTTCTTGTTGTTTGCCACTGAAAGAAATAATTCCTATTCTGAAAGAAATTCCTATTCTGAAACATCACTTTGATTGTAGGTTCATCTTCATCCCAAGAGACAGAGTCATAAATTCAATCCGTTGTCACTACCTAAAGATCTGCCAGACTGGGACTGGCGACACGGCTGCATCCCGTACCAGAAGATGGAGTTGTTTGCTGTTCTCTGCATAGAAACGAGCCACTATGTAGCTTTTGTTAAATACGGGAGGGATGACTCCGCCTGGCTTTTCTTTGACAGCATGGCAGACCGGGATGGTAGTAGATTTCTTTCTTATTCTTACTAATTTTCACTTAATTTGTTAACATATATTACTATTTTAAATTTCAGTGCTCATTTCTTAATGTTTTGGGAATGTTAATATAATTTAACTTGATGTACCTGACGCTGGGACACTAATCTGACTCAGTCTTACTTCACAGCATTGATTTCATAGCAGCTGCTGATGTACATAATCCAAGTTTCACCTAAATCAGACACCTTACTAAGTAGGTGGTAGAGAAGCAACTGCAGAAGTTTTCTAGCACATTTTTCTACACTTTGCAAGTTTGGCAGAGAGAATTAATTTTAAATAATTCGTTTAATCTGTGTGAATTTGCTCATTTCTACATGGAAAATAGCAGCAGCAAACACTGCCTTAGTCTTGCAAGTCAGGTACAGACACTAATGGTTGATAAATTTGTCAACTGTTAGCAGTTGTCATGTCATTAACAAATGGAGTAGCACTTGGGGTGGGGTATGTATTCAGGTCCCTCTCCCAAAGCTGTACAGAACTTCAGTATTAATGGAAACCCAAAGTTCTCATTCTTGTGAGGGTTTTGTTGGGTGTTCGTGTGGATGTTTGCTGGTTAGTAAACACCACAAGCTATTCTAGGAGATATCACAGTTGTGATTTTTCTTAACGATACACTTCTCATGTATGTTTACCCTGCGTATTATCCAGAATGGCGTATTTAGGTTTTTTTTAGAAGGCATTTTCAAGAACTGGTGGTGCCCTTGCAATTAAAAGTACGTTATAAAGATTAAATATACAAAGTTGCTATCCTGATCTGTTTCTTTTCCTTGTGGTTAATAGGAGGTCAGAACGGCTTTAACATTCCACAAGTTACCCCGTGTCCAGAAGTTGGTGAATATCTGAAGATGTCTCTAGAAGAGCTGCACTCACTGGATTCCCGAAAAATCCAAGGTTGCGCACGAAGACTGCTCTGTGATGCTTACATGTGCATGTACCAGAGCCCGACAATGAGTTTATACAAATGAACAATGTCCTCGGGAAAACTAAAGAAACAGGATAGAGCTGTTGACTATGGCGTTTGCTGCATTTTTTTGGTTAGTTTTAATGCAACCGTTGCTGGCAATGGATGCGAAGACGAGGAAGAAGTTGACTCTGAGAGCAAAAGGATTACTGTTCCAAAAACTACACGTGGAGTCCTGTAATTGAAGTATTTAAGCATTTTGCACTCTAGGAAGTGTGCTTGTGTGTGTTTGTTTTATAAACAAGGTCTAAGTGAAGTTACTAAAACTTAAAGCTTTAAGTGCATTGATGATACACAGGCTTTTTTGAAATGAGAAAAGTGGAATTATATCAGGAGAAACCTCCTTAGTCCATTGAGAATGTGAGATACGGAGTGTTCTTGCTCTGCATTTCTGTGGACCAAGGATGAGGATTCTCATGTTTCTCCACCCTCCCCTCCCACCGCTTCTCCCTGCCCTTGATCTTTTTGGCACCATAGATTCTCTCTTGAGAGAATAACCTCAGTTTCAGTAAGATAAATTTTAGACTGTTCGTTGCGTATTAACTCTGGTATCTGTCTACTACATTCTTTTCAGTTCACACATTTGCATCTTCAAAAAATTAATGTTCGTTTACAGATCTGAATTCCTATCTTGTGAAAATCAAGCCCACAGATTTGCTATCTGTTAACTTGTAATTTTTTGGAGGGGAGAGAAGGGGAGGAGAAGAGCGTATTAAGGGGAAGCATAATTACTGAAATACAAAATTAGCAATGAAAGTTAACAGATGTCTTTTTCTAAGTGTCTATTTTTAAAGAAACAAAGCAGTCTGGAACAGAACAGCAACTATATACAAATGATTCGAGGACAAAACAATAAAATAGTGGGTTGCCTCAGGGAATGTTACTGAAGTGGATTCTAGTCCTTGGTAAAACAAAACTGCCTTTTCGACAGTACGTTAAGCTACTACCTGGGAACCTGTGATACACTTGACTCTTCATTTCAGGATTACTAATGAGTATCACGAATCTCTGCCTGGGAAGAGGAAACTGTAAGTAAAAGTAGATCAGACTTTTACTGTGTACCAGTTACCTAATGAAACCTAACTTGAAAACCTTCAAAACCTGTGTTGATGTAAAATACTATACTCTGAAGTCTGTTGGCTCCTGTTTGCAATGAAGTACTGTTGTTTTAGTTGCTTTTTAGCTACTTCTGTCTACACTGACTAGCGAACACGCAACTCTATATATACAGTAAAATCTGGTTGTACAAATTGCATATACGTCAGCTGTACAGTTCCAACTCTAAGATGTTTAATATGTGAAACTTCCTTTTTGGGATCAAGCCTATAGAAGGAGAGGTCACAAAATGCAACACAGGAAAAGCCACTCTGGTGTTCTAAAGGTAAGGGAGGCCGATCCCAGCTTGTAGAAAATGTGGTTACTTTGTTCTTCTGGGGAAACCTGAAGTCTTGCTTTGGGACACACTCTCCCACAGAACAGTACCAGAGAGAAACCTGAAAATGATGCTTGAAGGACTAATCTGTGTAAAGCGAGGGGTGCCGAGACAGTTAATCTGCTCCATTAGCTGCTGCATGAAGTGCGCTCTATTTTTTCACTCCCAAAAGCAAGGAAGTTATTAAAAGCGTCACTGTTGCTTTTACCTCTGATAGTCTCCTGGCTTCCATGGTCCCTTGCCTTGTTTGTCCAGTCTGTGCTCCTTGGCAAACCTCTATTTCTTTAAATGGATTCAGTGCTACTACAGGCCTCTTAAAAGACACTCTCTTTAGTTTCATTATTACTATGAGCTCTTGAATTCTTTCTCTCTGGAGAAATTCCAGGTGATGGATTCCAGGCTTTAGGTGATGGAACCATCTATAACCATCTGCCCATGGAGGGGTTATTGTCCGTTGGCTCTTCCCTGGCTACACACTGTCCTGCTTTGGGACGGCAGCTGCGGGTGCTCAGAGGTGGCATCAACGATGCCACAGGAGCATCTCGTAGGCAGTATAAGGTACAAAGACTAGCGCCAGGGCGTGGCTGGGCAGCTGCTGCTGTTTCTGAAGGGCTTGAGACCACTTAGGTCACGTGAGAAGAAAATGTTGTAACCTGCCTGTGGCTGTACATTGAAGAGGAAGCCCAGCCCCAGCCTCCAGGTACCTCAAGTGATGTTAAAGGAAGAGGGGGCTTGGGGCCAAAAAAAGGCAACAATAATACAACAGGCTCTCAACAGAGCTGGAGACCGTCCCTCGCCTGGCCCTCTCATGACTCTGCCTGTAGTTAGAGGCCGGCCCTTCTCCCGCAGCAGCAAACATAAGGCTTTACAACACGAACAAGCACAAACCTATGTACCAATGAGACCACTCTGAATGTCGGGATTGTTTCTCGTCCCCCTCCCTAGATTTATTTTCTTATTTTTCCCAATGCGCTAACTTTCATACGTCTTGTGTCAGCTTTCTCCCTCCCTCTGCCCATGGGAGGTCTTGTGTTGTACCAAAAGTTAGTCTTACCTCTTCCTGCCTGGCCTCACACAACAGCCCTGGAACTGATGGGGCCAGATGTGGACTTGGGCACCACATTAACGTTTTGTAGCTGATTAATCTTGTAGCAAAATATCCACTCACTTTTCACAACTGCAGCTTGGGACTCCTTGTTCTTTCAGGCTACACGTTCTATTAACAGAAGTGAATAAAAATAGCCAGGTGTCAACCAACTGCTGAGCTGCTTTTTTCCTGTCTTCTGGCCTTTGACTGCAAATGGAAAAGAAGCCGTGTGACCTCTTCCTGCGGCACGTGGAGAGCCCAGACAGAATAAAGGCAGGGAGTTAAAATGCATTATTGGGGCTGCTGCTTGGTGATGCTGTGTTTTGAAATGCAGGCAGTGCTTGACCCCCTGCATTTTGTACTGTTTATATTACTGCAAAACAGTTTTGCAACCGGTCTGTGATTACACGGCTGGTTACTGCCTACCAGTTAAGAGGGCAGAGACATCTACGGCACAGACACACACAAAAATGTAAAAAACGTTGGATTTTTGACAGTTGAGTTGTCTGTCTTCTTTTAAGCCAAAAAGAGTTGCTTTGCATTGGGTTGGAGATAATTTGGCAATGTAAATGAAACAGTAGGGAAATTAACCTCAATTATTTCCTTTCTCAGAAAGGAGGGGCAAAAAAAAAAGGGTACACTGTGGAAGGAAAATATAAAATAGCTTGTTTAGAAGGGTGAGAAACTGGTTTTAGCCTTTGGCTGGGGAACTGAACAAGCTATTTTGAAGAAAGAAGCTGCATTTTAAAGCATCTGTAATGCCCAAAGATTGCAGTGACTAAGCACCAAATTTTACATGTTTTAATGCATTTGGGAAACTTCCAGTTGGTTTTTCTCTTTTTTAATAAGGTGAATGTGCCCATAAATTAATAGGACTTAGATGATTGCTTCATGGTTCAGGTCTTAAGTATTGCTAATAGTGGCCTTAACCTGGGAGTGGGAAAACGTGGAAAATATGGTTCCTGACAGCCTGTGAAAATGTAAAGTTGCAGAATATATAAATTGTCATACTTGGGGAGAAAAACTGAACCCTGATAGAACTCTCAGCCCCTACTCTGTTGAACACTTTTAGAAATAGGGGCTCAACTCAGTAGAACATTGGACAAATCACTGTGCCGCTAAACGCTTGCTTATTTTGAATATAGAAAGAGAGATTATATAAAATTAAAGTGATGCCTTACATGTGACTAAAACAAAAATCCAAACAAAGATTCCCCCCCAGACCCACAGTAAGCTACAGCGGAGTGCTTGTCTTTTGGTTTGAGATAACTGGAGGATAAACCGTAAAGAGCTGTATGTTCAGTAAAGGTCTTTCTGATATCTGTGCTACTGATTCTGTGCTCTTGCCACTGTAGTTCTGCCACATGTTTGTGCTAAGCAGCCTGTGGGAGCTGCATTTGAAGCCAGTCGTGTGTGTAACAGGAATCGCTGCTGCTCATAAATGGCTCACTGCAATGCACTTGGTTTTCTTGTGCACGTCATACTCCACTGAACGGCTGAACTTGGTCCCCACGATCCCAACAACACACCGTTTAATACAATACTAAGGCACAACATGCTGCAAACTGGAATTTTATGGCTTCAGAACTGAGTGGGTGTAAAAAAAAAAGCAGCTTGAAAGCTTTGTGTATTTTTACCTCTGTAATAAAGCATGCTTTTTCTCTGTTCTTGATGTTTTGCTAAATAAACATCCCATGTTTTGTGCACAAATGGTCCTTAAACTTACAAAGGCTGACTCCAAGAATGAGTTAGGGAAAGAAACTGTTGTATCAGGTTGCCCTCAACTAGCCTTAACTACTTTCCCTCCCCCCCAGTGGTAGAGCGGCATTAGCTGCTGCTGGCAAGGAATGTACAATGTGCTCTAATAATATTAATTAAAAGTGTTATTCTTATGGCTCTATTCGCTTCTTTGGGGGCTTGGAGTTTTGGGTGTGTCATGAACAGTAATGATTGCAGTGTGGAATTAGCTTGTTTTGTGTGCTCATGGAAGGATTTCTTTTTATGGATCTTTGATAATAGCTATCTCAGTTTCAACATTTGGAGGAAACCGGGATTGCTGTATTGTAGCTAATCAGGTCTAAGGGTGCCACCTGTGTCTTACCAGTTAGTAGGAAAAAACGATTATAGCTAACAGCACTCTGCCCGAAGGGAAAAATCATTTTGTTTTTAACTGTGTGGAATATACTGCCTCACTGACCCGAAGGGACGAGCTCCTCCTGAGGTCATGCTGGAGCGTCAGTGGTGCTTCGACAGCTGCCACTTCGGGGACTTGCACACCAAGGCTGCGGGGGTTCTCCAGGGAGAAAAACACAGCTCCCCAGCAGCTCTAGGGTTAATTTATTTTCCTGGCTATTGTAATACTATTACTACTAATTATAATGAAGAAAAAGTCTTACCTGGGACTGTAAAATGAATGCTGGCAATTTAAGTATTTATTTTAAATTCCTAATATTATTGCAAGTACTTAAACGTAAACCCACACTGCAGCAGTAGGTAATGCATCTTGGTAAAAAGAGCTTTGGCAAGTAAAGGCTTTGGGTTGTTTTTTTTTTTTTTAACTGAATGAAATGAAAAATAAGGTTTTTTTATTTGCAATAAGCCAGTGTTTGACATTTGAAAAGCCAAAAGCCGAGCCCTCCTGCGGATCGCTGTGGGAAAAAAGCTGCTCAGAACATCTCACTCACCGGTTTTATGCCACCAGGGTAGTGCTGGGTAGCGGCGGAGCAGCCGCAGGGGAGGGTTGCCTGTGTTTCCAGTGTCCAGGCACAAGAGGGCAGTGTCTGTACCAGCTGGAAACAGCCTGCCTGCTCCTAACCCTCGGCTTCCAANTAGAATCATAGAATGGTTAGAGTTGGAAGGCACCTTAAAGACCACTGAGTTCCAACACCTCCCACCACACCAGGTTGCTCCAAGCCCCATCCAGCCTGACCTTGAACCCCTCCAGGGATGGGGCAGCCACAGCTTCTCTGGGCAACCTCTTCCAGTGCCTCACCACCCTCATAGCAAAGAAGTTCTTCTCAGTATCTCATCCAAGTCTCCCCTCTTCCCATTTCAAACCGTTACCCCTTGTCCTATTACTACGATTCCTGACAAAAAGGTCCCTTCTCCAGCTCTCCTGGAGCTCCCTTCAGATCCTGGAAGGCTGCTAGAAGGTCTTCCGGAGCCTTCTCTTCTCCAGGCTGAACAGCCCCAGCTCCCTCAGCCTGTCCTCATAGGAGAGGTGCTCCAGCCCTCTGAGCATCTTTGTAGCCCTCTGCTGGACCTGTTCCAGCAAGTTAATTAATTTATTAATTTATTAATTGATTTATTAATTAATTTTATCAATGAAGTGAAGAAATATTTGGAGGGTTTTTTTGGGTGGTCTAACTCTTCTCTATGTGCATTAATAACTGAAAAGTGAAGTAATTCTGTGTGTTATTTTATTGTCTCTATATGCATGGATCTCCATGGCCCCGGTCGTTTGTTACTGTTGACACTGACTCACGGTGAAGTCACAGACTCCCCTGCATTGGGGGAGCTACAGCCTCCCTAGCACTGTGGTGGGATGGGATGGGCCTCCTGCCCACACCACCCTTCTGGGCTCTGCAGTGTCTCGCCTTGAGCCCAGAAAACGTTCCAGT
>VZRU01017668.1:91961-115990 GCA_013398155.1 Pedionomus torquatus | reverse complement strand
TTATTATAAAAAAATAAAATACAAAAATATTTAAACACAGGTATTCAAACTGAAAATATAAAATTAAGATATAGAACAATTGATTAGAGTCAGAAATAACAGGAAAGTACAGAAAAATTATCAATTTTTTTTTTAAGAAAAGTAATTCACAGATTGTTCTTGTTAACAGACTGTCACATTGAACACTATCTGCAGCTCAGTGAAATTGGTACTGCTCCATAATTGAGAAGTTGCTTTTTTAAACCTTTCAATTATATAATATCCTCAGAGTCAATAATATAAAAGCAGCAGCTTGTCTCCTACAGAGGAGAACTTCTATCATATCCTAAATTAAGTAATAAGTAACAAACTCTTGCATTTTAAAAACCTCAAAAGGCAAGCAACTGGATTAACTGTTCTTGCAGTGACATTAATGTGGATCAGGTCATAAAAGTGATGAATGACCTCTCGTGTAGGAGTTGTGTGAACACTTTAATGGATAATCTTTCTCAAATGCAAAAAGAGTATGTAGCATAACCTATTGCGTGCTTGGGAGATATTTTGTAGTGAAACCTGAATTCTTCACATCTGCACTCACTGTTTAAAAAAGCATATTTTATCAGGAATTATATTTAATTCTATTTATGTGAAACTGAGATTAAGAAAGAAAGTACTATATGAGACATGATTTTTAACAGAATTATAGAATAGTTTGGGTTGGAAGGGATCTTAAAGATCATCTAGTTCCAATCTCCCTACCATGGGCAGGGATACCTCTTATTAGTGGAGGAGTTAATGTTAAAACAAAAAGCCCAGTTCAAGGAAAAAACATGTACATACACATCAGAAGTAATTTTGGGAGCTAATTCATATACACAACCTATAACATTCTCAACAATGAAGTGCTTATCCCATTTCTGAATGTAGTGCTCACTTCTCTGATATTTATTTTCTGAGAAAATATCTCCAGAGACAGAGACTCCAGCACATCTCTGGGCAGCCTGCTCCAGTGCTCTGCCGCCCTCAAAGTGACAACATTCCTCCTCATGTTTAGATGGAACCTCTTATGTACAAGTTTGTGCCCATTTCCTCTTGTACTCTCTCTGGGCACCACTGAAAAGGGACTGGTCCCTTCCACTTGACAACCACCCTTTAACTATTTATAGGTGTTGATCAGTTCCCCCCTCAACCTTCTCTTCTCCAGCCTAAAAAGACCCAAGTCTCTCAACCTTTCCTTGTAAGAAAGATGCTCCAGGTCTCTAATCATCTTGGTAGTCCCCTGCTGTACCCTCTCTGGCAGGTCCCTGTCCTTCCTGAACTGGGGGGTCAAGAACTCAACACAGTACTCCAGAGGGGGACTCACCAGGACAGAGTTGAGGGGCAGGATAACCTCCCTCAGCCTGCTGGTCACACTCTTCTTGACGCAACCCAGGATGCCATTGGCCTTCTTGGCCACAAGGGCACATTGCTGGCTCATGGACATCCTGTCGTCCACCAGGACTCCCAGGTCTTATTCCTCAGATGTGCTCTCCAGCAGGTCAGTCCCCAACCTGTACTGGTGCAGGGGGTTATTCCTCCCCAGGTGCAGCACCCTACACTTGCCCTTGTTGAATTTCACGAGGTTCTTCTGTGCCCAGGTCTCCAGTCTGTCCAGGTCTTGCTGGACGGCAGCACAGCCTTCTGATGTGTCAGCCACCCCTCCCAGTTTTCTGTCATTGACAAACTTACTGAGGGTACTTTCCATCCCTTCATCCAGGTTATTGATGAAACTATTGAAGAGGACTGGACCCAATACTGACCCTTGGGGGACCCCACTTGTTACGGACCCCCAACTATATTCTGAGCCACTGATCACAACCCTCTGAGCTCTGTCTTTCAGCCAGTTTTCAATCCACCTCGCTGTGCATTCATCTAATTCACATGTTCTAAACTTACCTATGAGGATGCTGTGGGAGACTGTGTCAAAATCCTTGCTGAAGTCAAGGTAGACAACATCCACTGTTCCCCTCATCTATCCATTCAGTCATGCCATCATGGTCACTGCAGACCAGGCTGCCCCCAACCTTAATGTTCTTCACTAGTCCCTCTGTTTGTCAGTACTAGTCCAGTAGTACATCTCTCCTTGTTGGTTCCTCCACTACCTGAGTCAAGAAGTTACCATCAGTACACTGGAGGAACCTCCTGTACTGTACATGTCTGGCTGTGTAGCTTTAACAGCAGATANTCACAGATTGTTCTTGTTAACAGACTGTCACATTGAACACTATCTGCAGCTCAGTGAAATTGGTACTGCTCCATAATTGAGAAGTTGCTTTTTTAAACCTTTCAATTATATAATATCCTCAGAGTCAATAATATAAAAGCAGCAGCTTGTCTCCTACAGAGGAGAACTTCTATCATATCCTAAATTAAGTAATAAGTAACAAACTCTTGCATTTTAAAAACCTCAAAAGGCAAGCAACTGGATTAACTGTTCTTGCAGTGACATTAATGTGGATCAGGTCATAAAAGTGATGAATGACCTCTCGTGTAGGAGTTGTGTGAACACTTTAATGGATAATCTTTCTCAAATGCAAAAAGAGTATGTAGCATAACCTATTGCGTGCTTGGGAGATATTTTGTAGTGAAACCTGAATTCTTCACATCTGCACTCACTGTTTAAAAAAGCATATTTTATCAGGAATTATATTTAATTCTATTTATGTGAAACTGAGATTAAGAAAGAAAGTACTATATGAGACATGATTTTTAACAGAATTATAGAATAGTTTGGGTTGGAAGGGATCTTAAAGATCATCTAGTTCCAATCTCCCTACCATGGGCAGGGATACCTCTTATTAGTGGAGGAGTTAATGTTAAAACAAAAAGCCCAGTTCAAGGAAAAAACATGTACATACACATCAGAAGTAATTTTGGGAGCTAATTCATATACACAACCTATAACATTCTCAACAATGAAGTGCTTATCCCATTTCTGAATGTAGTGCTCACTTCTCTGATATTTATTTTCTGAGAAAATATCTCCAGAGACAGAGACTCCAGCACATCTCTGGGCAGCCTGCTCCAGTGCTCTGCCGCCCTCAAAGTGACAACATTCCTCCTCATGTTTAGATGGAACCTCTTATGTACAAGTTTGTGCCCATTTCCTCTTGTACTCTCTCTGGGCACCACTGAAAAGGGACTGGTCCCTTCCACTTGACAACCACCCTTTAACTATTTATAGGTGTTGATCAGTTCCCCCCTCAACCTTCTCTTCTCCAGCCTAAAAAGACCCAAGTCTCTCAACCTTTCCTTGTAAGAAAGATGCTCCAGGTCTCTAATCATCTTGGTAGTCCCCTGCTGTACCCTCTCTGGCAGGTCCCTGTCCTTCCTGAACTGGGGGGTCAAGAACTCAACACAGTACTCCAGAGGGGGACTCACCAGGACAGAGTTGAGGGGCAGGATAACCTCCCTCAGCCTGCTGGTCACACTCTTCTTGACGCAACCCAGGATGCCATTGGCCTTCTTGGCCACAAGGGCACATTGCTGGCTCATGGACATCCTGTCGTCCACCAGGACTCCCAGGTCTTATTCCTCAGATGTGCTCTCCAGCAGGTCAGTCCCCAACCTGTACTGGTGCAGGGGGTTATTCCTCCCCAGGTGCAGCACCCTACACTTGCCCTTGTTGAATTTCACGAGGTTCTTCTGTGCCCAGGTCTCCAGTCTGTCCAGGTCTTGCTGGACGGCAGCACAGCCTTCTGATGTGTCAGCCACCCCTCCCAGTTTTCTGTCATTGACAAACTTACTGAGGGTACTTTCCATCCCTTCATCCAGGTTATTGATGAAACTATTGAAGAGGACTGGACCCAATACTGACCCTTGGGGGACCCCACTTGTTACGGACCCCCAACTATATTCTGAGCCACTGATCACAACCCTCTGAGCTCTGTCTTTCAGCCAGTTTTCAATCCACCTCGCTGTGCATTCATCTAATTCACATGTTCTAAACTTACCTATGAGGATGCTGTGGGAGACTGTGTCAAAATCCTTGCTGAAGTCAAGGTAGACAACATCCACTGTTCCCCTCATCTATCCATTCAGTCATGCCATCATGGTCACTGCAGACCAGGCTGCCCCCAACCTTAATGTTCTTCACTAGTCCCTCTGTTTGTCAGTACTAGTCCAGTAGTACATCTCTCCTTGTTGGTTCCTCCACTACCTGAGTCAAGAAGTTACCATCAGTACACTGGAGGAACCTCCTGTACTGTACATGTCTGGCTGTGTAGCTTTAACAGCAGATATCCTGGTGATTGAAGTCCCCCATGAGAACTAATGCCTCCAATTGTGAGGCTACTTTGAGCTCTCTGTAAAAGGCCTCATCAATTTCCCCATCCTGTTAGGTGGCCTGTAATAAAATCCCACAACTGTGTCCCTCATATTGGCCTGCCCCCTAATCTTCACTCACAAGCTATCAGTTCTTTCTCATTTGCCCCCATGGAGGGCCTTAGGTACATCTCCTCACTCTCTATCCACCCCTCAACATAGAGGGCAATACCTCCACCTTTCCTTCCTCCCCTGTCCCATCTGAACAGCACTTATTAGCCCTCAATAGCCACACTCCGGTATGTGTACTTTCTGCGTGAGTACTCAGACATATACAACTGAAGAGTAGAGAAAACAAAAAGAGATTTCTGAATCTAGTCTCAATTTTCCTTTGCTCTTCTTTTGCAAAATAAAAATTCTTAACAGATTGAGTATGAGGCATACTTTAAAACAAAAAAATGTTTTTAATGTTTCAATTTCTATTAAAAACAAAAAAAAATGCTGTTTCTGCTTAATTTGTTTTGATTCAGGAGGATCAATTGCATTTACAGCTTTGACTTTTACTTGGCTTTCATTCCTTCTTTGTTTGTAGTTCCTTCAGAAGAGTATGAAAATTAATGTGTCTAAGATTATATAAATAAGAAGCACAAAAGTCATTTTTTTTATTGTTTTTTATGTATCCTAATGGATGCAGCAATCATATTGATTATTATGACTAAATGTACTGCTTTACAATATTGTTATTTCTTAAAAGCTGTGAATATAATCTTAAAATCTGTATACTGCATTTTTAAGTGTACCATTTGGGCCTGTCTTATCACCGTTTCTCAGTCTTGACTTTCAAATAATATGTACAATTTTTCAAAAAATAATATTCAGTTAAGAAAGAACACATACTCTTCACTAGATTGATTACACTGTTACTCAGCATATTCATTCATCAGTAACATACTGTTAATGACCCTGTGACAGAGATTACCAATCTGTACACAGCCTACAGAGTGTTGTGTTTTATTTTTACAATGTGTATATTGGTTGAAATTTTTTATTTAATAGTATGGACTTAGTATCTCTCACTCAGTTCGCCTGGCTTTTAATTGATTAACTTTTCATTTTTGAAATCCAGTTTAAAACTTATCTGGATATCTCTTATCGACTGTGTCTACATTAATTTGCATCCTCTCGAGTTTGGGAAAATATGTGTGGACCAGGAGATTGCTGTTTAGTCTCTTGCTCTGTTCTAAATGTCCAGAGAATCACTTTTGTGTTCTACTGCAAAATAACCTCCAGTTTTTAATGGGAGCTGTGTTGACAAATCCACTTTAGCTGGTAAAGCACCTGTATACTATAATAAGGCAGAGATTATTCAAAGAACGGTGGAAACCACCATGTCATAAATATATGAAATGACCACAGGGTACTGATCCATATTTAGTGACTCCCATTTAAATTTTCTTTTCTCTGACAATTTCATTTTCAATTTCCTTACATTTTCTTTTTCAGATATCTACTTTTCCACAAATGTTTGAATTTCATTTCCTTTTTTTTTTTTTTACTGTAATCAAATTTTACACTAATTGTATCCACTACACCTTTATAAACTTTCTATTTTTCTCCATAGTTCATAATGATATAATTTAATTTTAGCCCATTTTCTCATTTAACTTCTCTTTGTTTTTGTTGTTGGGGGATTTTTGTTTGTTTGCTTTTGTTGTTGTTGTTATTTCTTTTTTCCAGAATATTGTTTGCAAAAGTCTGCCAAACATATGACAATTTCTTCATATCAGAAGACAGTAAAGCACCACTCAGCTTCATATCTGGAAAGGGTGAAATGTTCTGTCTTTTCAGTGACTATTGAAATTAGTAATGAAATTGCTGATGGTCATGTCAGTATACTAGTTTTTTGTTACTGTGAGAAGAAAAAAGGTAGCATCTTCTGCAAGGATAAGATGTTGAAGATGTAAAATTATTCCTTTGTAATGAACCTGAAGGGACTTTGATTCATTTTTACTGAATGGTCCAATCTGGGATGGACTAATTTTCTTATGCTTTGGAGTATTATTTGCCTAACCATTCTGAGAGAGACACAAAGGGGAAAATGGAAAAGCACAACAGTTGCTGAAAACAAATGCAAAATATTGCCTATAAACCATTACCACTTATCCAAGAAATTATCAAAGACAGAAAGTATAGCTGGACCATGACATAAATGCTGCAATAAAAATGACAAGTGGCTAAATGTGTCATCAAAAATACTAGGGGAAAAAAAACAAGGAACAAAAGCCTTTCTGCTGTTTTGGTCCAATGAATTCTGTTTAATGCTAGTATTGGGGAAACACTTTGACCCTAACAATATAAATCACTCTAAAAACCTAAATGTTTGGTAGCAATGTAGCTCTAACTCTCAGTGCATTTGTTATGCCATCTAACATCACTTTTCAGGAAAGGAAAATGTCTTAAAAGATAAAAGTCAAAGTTTCTTCAAAAAATTACCAGTTCTACTCTGAACAGTAGACAGAGTTTCTCTGTCAGAGAAACATCTGAAGGAGGTGTTTATATAAAAGCACGTAGTATTTTCATTAGTTTCTGTGAACATGAAAGCTTTCATCTGGCTTTCCGCTACATCTGTCAGCAATAGTAATTAATAGCTAGAGATAAATTTTTTTCTTGGCATTCTCTATAGGATGCTCAATGACTTTCACTCTTATATTATGCAGTTAATCTTGGCTTTCTAAATATTCTTACTAATAGAATACATGTTAAAAGTGCATAAATAATTCACATAAAAACTACATGATAAGTTAGTTGAATGGAATTAAGGCAAGAGAACACTGAAAGAAGAAAATATGCAAATTAGATTCTTCTTCATCTTCAAAATAATTTTCAATTTTTTCCTTTGGTAACAGTAAAACATAACTTGTGATGTGGATATAACAGTAAACTGCATTGAGCAGAGTCAGAAGACTTTAATTTTGTAGAGAATTGATGTTAAATGGCTTAATAATCCTGCCAAAGCAATTAAAGCAGTTGTGGGTTGTTTGAGAATGATGGAAATAATTGATTCCCCATCAAATTTAATACAACTAAAGCCATATTTTGCCTGGGTGGGATCTTGAATGAACCACTCATACAGCACAGAGTTTTCAGAAAGCCTCCATTCAAAAGATTTCAGTGATGAGTCAAAAAAGTGTTAAATGTTGTGTAGCTTTTGGCTTCTAGCAATGGACATAGGATGAAAGCTTTCACTTTAAAATATGATTTTAAAAATGGAAGTAAGAAAGAAAGAAAATTGTTGCTTTTTTATGACCAAAAATTAAAAAGACCAACAACCCAATCCAAACAAATAAAATGGATTATTTTTGCTGGTTTTTAAGTATTAATGCTTCTAGATAACTAATAAAACAAAAGCAAGATTTTATCATTTACGTTTTTGAAGAGTGGTTGAGGCTTCATTTATATAACTTCAACTGTCTTTCAGTGAAGACATACAGCTTGAACTTCACATTCAAAATTTTAAAAATGTATTTAAATTGTGCAAACAATGATATTAAAAACATAGTTTTTAATGCTACAGAATCAAACCACTCTACCAGCAGCTGTAGCAGATATCAGAATCTCTCACAGCTACTAAGAGAACTTGCCAACACATGCAGTTACTTCAGTTTCTTTATTCCCAATTTAGAAGAAAAAGTCTTTGCAATGCCTTCAAACACTGAAGTGTAAATATTTCATTAAAATTTTGCAAAATGAAAGATCACTTTCTAGCCTTGTGCATTGTATTTTTATACTTTAGTAACTTGCTCTACAATACAAATTTATGGCCTTTAGCATTGTAAAGAGAGAAATAAAGCAAGCAAGCTTGGCTTTGGGATATATTTTGTCTTAATCTGTTCCATTAAACATCCTCTTTGAGGGTCAGATTCTTATCTACTGTGAATCAAAGATTTCAAATAACTGTTTTACTGAGTCAAAAGTTTTGAGAGGAGTATTAACTAGAAGTTATCTGCTCTCTCTTTTTAAGGTCCCCCTTATGGTGTATTTCTGTGCTGTAAAAACTGCTTTGGACTGAGACCTGATCTAGCTTTTAAAGTGAAAATCTGAATTAAATTTTAGAACTTCATATTTTGCTTCAAGAACATGAAAACCTCAGTCTTTTGCTTCAGAAAAAAATCATGTATAGCAATAAAACTAGTTATCTGCAAAGAACTTGGGAAATTATTTTTATCTGGATATATTCACTATATAAAGTAGAGAGATCATTTCATTCAGTAACACAGTGTATTTTTCCACAATAATGTTAGAACTTTGCATCTTGTCTTTCTTTTCTGTTTGAAGGGAATGAAGGTAGAACTATAAGGCTGATCTGTAGAGCTCTTTGTTATGCTGAAACTAAGACAAGCCCTCTCACACCAGAAATCTATTTTGTTGTTTTGTTGTTAGTTTCACCTTTTCTGATGGATGTTTGCTCTTCAAATGTGAAATATACTTTTATACATTGATGTGAAATATACTTTTATACATTTATACAAAAATCATAGAGAAGTTGAATTATATCACAGATTCATAGAATTCCAGGTTGGAAAAGACCTCAAAGACCATCTGGTCCAACCTTTCTTTGCAAAAGCACGGTCTAAGCAAGATGGCCAAACACTATGTCCAGCTGAATCTCCCCAGGAGATTCTTTTCCATGTAAGTCCTTGTAAAAAGGGAGTCTCTTTCTTCTTAACAGCCAACATTTAAATACCAGAACATGGTGATAATGTCTCCCCTATGTCTTCTTTACTCAGGGCTGAATGAACCAAATTCTCTCAGCCTTTCCTTATATGACAGACTTCACAGTCCTTTGATCATCTTGGTAGTCCCTCTCTAGATCCTCTCCAGCATGTCCACACTCTTGAGTGGACTCTGAGTGGAGTCTGAGCAGACTCAGACTTCTGAGCAGACTCAGAAGCTCACAGTTAGCCAGGACAGTCTCTTGCTCCACCTACTTCCTGTACTGACACTATTTGTTCCAGAGTGATAGGACTTTACTATGCCAAGGAGTGGTGTGCAGAGAGGCTTTTGCTTATACTTACTTCCCATTGGAGGAAGGAAAAGACTACACTTCCCATTGGAAGCAGAAAAGTGTAGAGGGGTCATGGAGGAGCAGACAGGAGTGGTCACCCAAAACTGGTATTCAACCCCATCTGCATCATGCTCAGTACAAAAGCTGAGGGAACAAAGGGTCAGTTCTCTTTCTTTGATGGCTGGTGTTCAAGGACTCTGTCTGCTCAGCTGTTTTTGATCCCGATCCATGCATTCTTGATTCCAAATCTGGAATCCAGCTCCCATCCATCACTGAGTAGTCTGGGACTTTTTCAATGCTTGCTGGTATCACAATCATCATCCTAGGAGCTTGATACAGTTTTGTATATATTGTATATCTTTCATTAATTTCTTCTTACTATTTTTTAAAATATTACTTTATTACTGTTTTCATTACATAATTTAGGCTTTTTTCCTAAACTCATAAATATCTTTATCTATGCCCCTTCTCTCCATGTAGACAGAGGTGGGGAAGAGCATCTGTTTCTGTCTCAGCAGCCAGTCCAATCCAAACCACAACACTTTCCTTCCCTTTGAAGAGGACGAACTGTTTCTGTGCTTCCAGGAGAGAAGCACAGAAGCACAGTTTTTAGAGAATGCAGTTTCTCTAGAGAGAAGCACAGTTTCTAGAGAAACTCACAGCGCTCCCTAACTCCTTTATCCTCCATGGACGCTTCCCATGTAATCTCTCCCAGCAGACTAAGCTGAAATTTGCTTTTCTGAATCTAACCCCTTTGTCTTAGTACAAAGGCACCTTAAGGGTGCTCAGCAGGATCCCAAACTCCACAATATTGTGATCACTTCAGCCAAGTCTATCACAAACTGAGATTGCAAAATCAGGTTTTCATGGTTAGTGAGTAGCGGGGCCTCCTTCCTAGTTGCTCATCTGATATTTGTATGTGGAAGCAGTCCACCATGCATTCCAGAAACTTGATGGGTGACATGAGCTGCTGTATTATTCTTCCAACAAGTGTCTGGGTAGTTGAAGTCACCCAAAAGAGCCAGGTTCTGTTCACCTGAAGCTTGCTTCACTGACTAACATAATGCTTTGTAACCCTTATGATTTTGCTTTATATGTTGGTAGCGGATGCCTGCTGAAAGATCCCTCCTAGAGATAACCATCTGTTGATCAGAGACATTTGATAGGGCTTCCACAATAGCCATAGTTGACATTTATAGGTTCAAGTTTTTTAACATATTTTTTTTAACATTCAAGTGACTCTTCCTTGTCTTCTTTCCTGCCTGTCTACTCCTAATTTCGCATCTTTGGACTGTGAATTATGGAACAGCACACTTACAATGCAGAAAAAAAAAAAAAAGAAAAGAAAAAACAAAAAGAAGATCTGGGAGTCAGTGCAGGTAGAAAACAGTTTTTCTTGGAGAAATAATGAAAATAGGCAAACGTGATAGATGCTGCTCAATTATAAGATGTATCTGTAGAGAATGCATTGAAAATACTTTTATAGGGACATCTTCCCCAGCACTTTGTTTTTGAGGAAGTCTACTGCTCCCTCCTATTGAACATATCTGTTTGATAGCTTTTATAGTTATACTTGATGTGGCAGTGTGTTCTCCCTGTTCATCTCCCTCTTCCTTCCCCACCCCGACTCCCACCCTTGCCCCAGCTCTGATGGCCATCAGTGGGGGTTGTGATAAATTGTACCTGGACTTTGGGGAATGGCTGACAACACAGTCCTAACACTGTCTGGAGTGGAGACCTAGATATCTTATTATGTCTAGAGGTTAATTATCCTACTCTATAAATAGTGGTCAGCCCAGGAGCCCTTTGAGCTCTTTTGTATGGCAGTGGGCTGCACATCATTTCCCCTTGGGCAGGGACGCCTCTAAAGGTTACTCCTGCCACAACAGATTTTCAGTAAGTGACTAATAGCATGCTAAACTTTGAAATCTTAGCTAAGTAATATAAAGGATTGATTGCACGTATATAATCCTTTAGACATAAACCATTTACCAAGTCTGGGACTAGGATTGTATCCAGCTGCACTTTCTCTCTGAAAATAAGTTCAGAAAGCAAGGCGGTCCTTTCTGAACCTTGTGACTCAATGGGAGGGTCTCCCTAACAGCTTGTCTGACCTTGTCCTTTATGCAGTAAATTACCAAATGTACCTTGACATTGAATCTCATAAAATGTTGTTGCATTTATTACTAATTTTGTTAAAACTGTTTCACCTTGATAAATATTTCAGTACTTCTCCCTTACAAGTGAAGTCAACCACTCCGCCCATGACACTTGATTATTTTTTTTCTAAATAAGCTTGCAAGCATTTTTGCCTATGTGAAAATTGTAATTAACTTTATTGAAGCACACCAGTTTTAAAGGTACATGGCATTGACCCAGGAATTTTGAGAAGAGCTGCAGAGTTCAGTTACGTCTGCCATTAGTAATGCTTTTATTGTATTCATATCCAAAGGTTTTACCCTTTTGCTGTCAAAGCGATTTAGTTACATCTCCATTTCATGAGGCCAGGAATCCTTAAGTAATCTCTAACCTGCAGTAATAAATAAATTTCAGAAAAGCTGACCCAAATTATTTACTCTATGAGCAGGGTTTCTTCACCTCTTTAAAGATATGACTTTGATTTACAGACTGAAGTTTTATTATGCATATTTTGGTGTCAATATTATAGTTTTTCTTGAATATTTTCTGCTTTGCCTATGATAGTGCAGGATGTTCAAGGTGAGGCTGGATGAGGCCCTGGGCAAACTGGTCTAGTTCGGGGTGTCCCTGGGACTGTAGGGAGATGGGACTAGATGACCTTTGGAGGTCCCTTCCAGCCTGGATGATTCTATGATTTGGTGAGATCACTGATCAGTGCTGCATTTGCAGATATTTGTCAAATTATCATTGAGTTGTTCTGTGTAAATTCTTGTTGCACCCACCATATACCTTCTCTGAAACTGGCTATTATTATTAATCTTGCCACTGCACTGAGAACGTTGGAGAAATTGTCCTTCATTTACTTGAAGGACCAGTCCCACAGTATGCAATATGTATAACCATATCATCTACAAAAAGGTCCTGGCTTGCTTGATTGAGGTAATATGTACGCCACTTTAGCAAGATCTTCATTGAATCTTCCATCTTCTAATATTTTATTGCAGAAAAAAAAATACTGCAATGCTTCTGTTATACTAGAAGTACTCTTCAGTGGGCTTGCTTGTTTATTCTTCCTCATTTTAAATATTTAAATAATTTTTAAATGGGCTATTAAAGCCTTCTTTCATTCCAGGTAAACTAAAAGATTTGCTTGAAATGTCTAATTTATGATCCTTGGTTTCTGTAATATGCTCTACAGTCAGTGGAGCAAAACTGTCCCTTGCAGAGAGTCTTTCTGGTAGACTGGCAGAGAAATTAGTGAGACTTGTGTAGAAATTATGTGAGTTTGTAATTATTGTTCTTTTACAAGGTTCTGGAAGAATTTTATAGAGAATACTTTATCTACTTTTATCTACTTTTTAGGATAACAAAAATCTTACACAGGCAGTGATTGATACTTGATGCTATGACATCAATGAACCTTACTTAATGCAACTATCATGAAAGCAAATCGAAGTATTTCACAGATATTACTGGTAAAGAAATGATGCACATAAATAAGCACAGAAAGTGTTTTTGAATTTACTGGAGTGTTTAATTTTTGTAGCACTACTGATGCTAACCAGTGTTATTTACAAATATTCCCGTTACATCTGAGAGGTAATTATTTTCCTAACATAAAGGACAGTGACAGATTGTACTTCAAATGAAGCAAGTTACCATTTGATGATTACTATTGTCCTGACTTTAGCTTTGAATTTCATCCCTTTTATAGATCCAAAAGCAAGAGTCAAATTTTTGTTCAAAACTTATCACTAGAGAATATTTAAATTTCCTGAATTTTTATTAAAAATTAAATTAACTTAATTCAAATAAATAATTAAATAAACTAAATTAAATAAACTTAAATAATAATATTTTATTTAATTATTATAATATTCTTAACTAAATTAAATAAACTTAAAAATTCCTGAATTTTTAGTTCCAATATTTTAGTTCATTTTATTATAAAAATTTAACTGAATTTTTCAAACTTTGAAATCCAAGAAAGACATAAGCCATATAGCTTAGTTTGGGGACTTTCACTTTTGTACAGTTCCACAGTTTAAAGCCCTGCAGCCATGCAACAATTCTGCAAATGAAGTCTAATTCTTAATGTCACTTTTTATTACACAAAAATTAGTCACATCTTATTACAGAAGAAAAGACTCACTATTAGAAAGATGACGTCAAAGAAGGGACAGGGTCTAATTTTTACTCTCTTTTGTATATCATGCCTTTCCCCTCATTAAATATTTAGAAAAGATGCATACACAGGTATGTCTTCATTTGTGTCCATAATGTAATTGAGTCTGATCAATAGTTTCACCACCTACTGTGCTAAAAATTGCTTCTGTCTTTCCTTTAAAATTGTGCACAACTTCAGATTAGTACTGTGACATACTGTTCCAAAAATATTCCTAGATCAAAAAGAAACATTTCTACAGCCACCTTACTTACCTTTACTTTTCTTATCTTATGATGACTTTTAGTCTGTCTTCTTTTTTATTTTAATCATATATAATAACTGTCTTCCCTACACACCTTTTTATATTTTTTTTAATCTTTTTACTATGGTAGAAGGCACAAGAGTTTATTAGATACCATAGTTTTATTATTCTGCCTGAAATTCTACCATATTATTTCATTACGTACACTTTATGTAAGTAATTATGAGACAGATTAAATCCCAGAATATAGACATATGTATCTTAAAATTAATTTCTAACTGGTTCATCCCACTGGAAACATGTGAATTAGAAAAAGCTTCAGTTACACCAAATGGCTTTGGCTGTGATTGAATGTTATGAATCAATAAATTGCTGTCAGCACTCCAAAGTTTTATAGTTCCTAGTTAACCTTTCAATACCAATTTTAGATTTTATATGGGTTTATGGTGAAAGCGGGAAATTACATAGTTGCTTCTTGCTGACCATGGTTTGGGAAACAATAATTAGACTGTTGTGAATCCTTTATTCTGAGCCTGACACCAACACCTTCTTCAGCAAGAAAGCTGACATGAACCTCCTATTTGGCTTCTATATACACACTGATTCATACCTTTAAATTAAGTATAATTTTGAGATTCACCATTACTTGTGAAGCAGTTTTAAGTTTTAAAAGACATTTTAAAAATGTCTTTTAAAAACCTCCAACTCAATAAGTATTTAAACATGCAAAATTTAAGTTTCATTATTTATGAATACGTGATTTAAATAAGATTGTTTATTTTTATCTTGGAAAAGAGAATTGTTCAGATTATTTTTTCTCTTGCAGTGGTCAAGATTGATTCCTTTTCAATGACTGTTTTTAATTACAGTGTTATAAGATTATGACTGCAACCTTACCCAAACTCAGCTTTTCAGCTTCACAACTCCCTTTCCTTTTACCTTGCCTTGCCTTGCCTTGCCTAGCCTTCTTTTATCCCTTTTTACAACAAGCAAAGCTTATCTAGTTCTTGGTCTGAAAGACAGAGAATACCACTGCAGAGAGACTTATTTGTGAAATTTCAGAAGCTATTTCCTATGAAATCTGTATTGTGCATTTGAATGTACAGCACAAAAAAATAGATAAGAGATAGAGATAATACTGTTGTTCAGAGACACAAAAGTAAGTAAACAGTTAAGTCTTCAAAACTCAAAATACTGAAAATTTTCTTCTGTATTTAGCTAGAGCACTAAAGTGTCTTCTTGTTATCCACCAAATGGTCTTAGTCATTCCACTATCACTGCCATTAGAAAATACCATGTGATTGGTTTCTATTATTTTTTTAATATGCATTCAGATTATGAAATTGACAAGCAAAGGCAAAGCAGGCCTTTGGGTGATTGTGGAAGTCTCTAGTTTCAAAATCTGTATTGGCATAGATATTTTTACATTTCCTCATGCTTCTAGCTTTGGGTGTGCTTCCAGCTTCAATTAAAAATTTCTATGAAATGTTCTCTGGCTGAGGAAAAAAGAATGGGCTAGAAATGTAAAAGCAAAGAGAAGAGTTGGGTAAAAATGGTATGAAAATATGAGGCTGGTTCTGAAACATGTTTCCCTTTATATTTATGGCATATTAATTCTTTACATTTAAACTATGGGAAGATTAAGGGAAAAAAAGCAAAATCTTGACAACAGGAAAAGAACTCCTCTTCCCTTTCTTTCTTTGCCTGCATCTGCTTGAAAAGCTCACCGTCTCAGAGATCCACAGAATCTTCATGGTTGGAAGGGACCTCTGAAATCATTGAATCCAACCATAGACACACCAGAAAACCAAAACCAAAAGCAACCCAACCCAACCAACCACCACCACCACCAAAAAAAATCCACAACAACAAAAAAACCCAAACCCAACCCACAAAACAAATCACCTAGCCCAACAGTCTCGAGAACTAGAGCACACCCTGAAGTACCACATGTTTCTTAAGTACATGTTTCTTAAATACTTCCAGGGGTGGTGACTCCATCACCTCCCTGCGCAGGCTGTTCCAGTGCCTGACCACCCTCTCAGTAAAGTAATTCTTCTTGATATCTAAACTTCCCCTGCCATAACTTCAGACCATTTCCTCTGGTCCTGTCATTATTCACTTGGGAGAAGAGGCCAACACCCACCTCTCTACAACCTCCTTTCAGCTAGCTGTAGAGGGCAACGAGATGTCCCCTCAGCCTCCTCTTCTCCAAACTAAACATCTCCTACTCTGTAGAATGTTATGAACATTTAGATGTAAAATATCTTTTACCTATTTTTGTGTGTTTTTTAAACATTGTATTGCCCAGTGACAATCAGCCACAGTTATGCACTGCTCGCTTGATAGATGCCATATTTTAAATACTAGGCATTATATTTAACAGTCATTCAGCAATTGTTTCCCTACTTCCTTTACTGTCCTGGAGGTGAAATTTGAAGGGTAACTGAGCATAGGGCAAAAGCTTCTTCAACTTTAGTTACAATGGCCTATGTAGCCTTGACAAGCTACTGCTAAATGATAATATTTCTTGGATGAAAACCAGAAGGAATTAGAGGGAGGTGAAAAGGATAGGCATAGAGGGTAGAAGTCAATGTGAGACTTCGGCAAAGTAGATACGGTTGGATAGACTGGTATTCTGTTAGAGTCTTTTAGCACCCCTCTTTTCAACTCCTATTCAAGACTTGTAAGATGATTCCATATTGTATGATTTTAATGAAGGATACGAGATTTTTAATGTCAGCACAAGTAATACTGAATTGCAAAATATGTATAGAAACTCGGGTGTGAGATGTCAACGAAGCCTAAAATTCTTGCTTCTGAAAAGATAACATATTAAATGCACAGGCTGTAGTCAGCAGTAACAGTTCTTCAAGTTGAAACATGAAACATCATCTTTTCATCTACAAAAACCTCAGAGATTTGTCCTCTGAGCTTCAGAAAATTTCTCCCTTTCTTATAGGTAAGCCAGTAAGCAATTAACCAAAATTCCCTGTCCAAAGTGTTCCAATTCTGATTTTTTTTTTAATTTAGATTCATATAACAAGCATTTTACTAACCTCTACTTAAAATGTGGACAAAAGGGAAAATAAGAAAAGGTGGCAGCTTGTAGAGTCCAAGAAAAGAAACTGACAGACCAAATGAGCTAACACAAATCATCACTGTCAATGACTGTAATGCTAATACTAAGGCAAATAAAATGGCAATAAAGTTTAAGCAATGTCATTCGGATCAGTTGCTGAGACTCCTGAATAAAATGTCAGAATAAAACCAATCAGGAAACAGATTAAGCTTTCTTCTGGCAGAATAAGTCAAGTCTCAAAGTCACGTTACTTTTTCCCCTATATTTACATATACAAAATTGCGCTATATCAGACCTCCAATAGCAGTGTCAACTATATTTCTAGCTTATCTCAATTATAAAAAGATTGTATAACTTTCATTATTCATTCATTATTGATCCAAGGGTGAACAACTTGCTCTAACTGAAAGATTAGTTAGCTGCTGTAGCAATAGAGNTGGGTGTGTGAAAAAAAAAAAAAAAAAAAAAAAAAAAAAAAAAAAAAAAAAAAAAAAAAAAAGGAAAAGTCCTAATCCTGAAGTCTGTACTGTTGTTAGTGTCTTATAACTGTGGAGGTTTTTATTCAGCCTTTTGTGCTGATGAACTGTCTGTTCTCATTTAATAGCAGTTAACACTAATGTGCTAAGCTGTGTCCATTTAAATACTCAGAAAACTTAATCTGGCTGCTGGGAGGAGAGTTTTTGTAACCAGAAAGGTGGATAAAGGTGCAGCAGCCCTGAGCTATAATGGTATTTCTGAGAACCAAAGTAAGTTTTGACTGTCCCCTAACTAAAACATCCTGTCACAGGTCCAATATAGCCTTTTCTTTCAGGCAATCCCTTTCTATTTCCAGCTAACCCCAACTGACCAAAGGGATTTCCCATGTCATATGACATCATGCTCAGCAATAACAGATATGGAGAACAAGGAGGAAAGGGAGGACATCTGGAATTACTGTGTTTGTCTTCCCAGGTAAATGTTACATGATGGAGCCCCGCTTTCCTGGAGATGGCTGAACACCTGCCTGCCAATGGGAAGTAGTGAAAGAATTCCTTAACTTATTTTGTTTGCATGTATAGCTTTACCTATGAAACTGTCTTTATCTCAACATATAAATTATTTCACTTGAACCATTGCAATGCTCTACCCTATCCCCTGTGGGACAGTGAGCAAGCATCTGTATGGGGCTATTGGCTTCAACCATGACACTCAAGCAAATGTAATGTTATATCACTGAAAGAAGCATTACTATCAGCCTAAAACTATATATATATAACTATTCCTCACTCAGGTTACATAGAAAGTATGCACTTCTAGTATAAAAGGTATCATTATATTTCATGTAATGGACAATATTAGGGATAAGACTTAACATTATAGGAAGCAAATTAAGGATGCCTGTAACTTGTAGGCTTAAGAATGTTTGAATATCCTATGAATTTTCAATTTAGTGTCAAAGTGAATATGTAACATAACTGAGTAGTCTAAGAAATAGAATTCTATTATAGATCATATTTTTAAAACACCTAGGAGTTGATCATATTGTCAAAAATAGGAGTGAATAAAGTATTTTAAAACCACATAATTCAGAAACTGATATATGTTTGGGCTGACCTCTTTGAGTCAGTAACATGGTTCTAGGTTCTTATATCATCAGTTCTGATATCACTTTTATCGAATAAAAACATTTACTAGAGAGGTAACTGAACTTGGCAACTGATATTACCTAGGATATCTAGGCAAGAAATTTTTGTATTCCTTTGCATTTGATCACAGTAAAACATCACTTCAGAGATGCAAAGGATCAATTTGTTTCATTGTATGCAGTTTATATTTCAAAAGGAGAAAAAGATAGTATTGTATAAAAAAGGATGTATCCTGTATAAAATACTCCTATTGGAAAAGATTTTTTTTTCATTTGCCTTACTGAAATATTATATTCTAATTGTCAGATTAGTTACTTTGAACTCTGGACTATACAGTCCATAGGAAGGAATTAGTATTTGAATAAATGTGCTTTAAAATATCTTTTGATGAGGCTTGTGACAGTAAGATAATAAGAAAAACCAGAAACATATCAAGTTCTGTATGAATTGTTACTTTGTATTGCCACAGTCCTTTTAAAGAAAGACTGTTAAATGATTTTAAAATTTAATTTCGGGGAATTAAATAATTAAAGCCTATGTAAATAGAACGGGATAAGATAAAAAGCTTGCTTTTTTGTGTTAAAGTTATTTTAAAAGTGATGTATTTTCTTGCACACGTTGTCATTTCAAGTGTCTTATATATGTTATTTAGAGAGCTTTTTGTCGTAAGCAACTATATTCTACAGTTATATTTATACACACTTTAAGTATAGACTATATAGCTGTAAGTACATGCATATGCATAATATTTTTTACTAATTTTAACCTTTCATCACACCTAGCAAGGATGTATTCTTTTCTCAATTTGGAAAACAGATCCCATAGTACGGATAGATAAATAAATGAGGATTTCCACATACAAAGTTCCGCAATGCTTGTCTCCTAATCTCTGCCAAGGTCCTATTGTTTTGCTTAAACAGTAAAAATTAACTTGTGTCTTCTATAAACTTTAGGTCATTACCACCTTTAAACAAAATTCACTAGCTGCTTTTCTAAAATGCATAGAAGACACTACAGATCTGCAGATTATATGTTTTAATACGGAGTAGCTGGAGAGTGCCCAAAATTTAGTTACTCATTTCCTGTAAAAATAAGGGTGTCAAACATATTTATGCTTTACTCTGAAAAATATTAAATTTACTTCTGATTGACTTCTACATAAGCATTGAAGTACAGGTAAACATATAAAAGATTGAAATTTTTATTAAAAATAAATATTGTCTTTAAACTAACAAATGAGAATTTGATAAAATGTTCTTTATTTAGATAGATAGGCAACTTATTGAAAAAAAGAAGTAGATTTTTAAAGCCTGAATACCAATTTCTACAATTGTGATGGGTACCTAATTGTGTCAGAACTTGTGAAAGGAAATAGATAACAAGGGCGAAATTTACAATTAAATGAAAAAAAAAATATTAACAGTCTTTCAGAAAAATATCTAACATGATAGGCTTGAAAATAGTTGTCTATATATTCAGTTATAATTCTGAAATACTCAAATATTAGCAACATAATTTTTAGTTTGGCAATTAATTTTATTTAAATATTTTTAATAAGGTAATGTGTAATCACAATTTATGGCATTTAAGTACTGTTTCTTTCATGATAAACAACAAAATAAAATAAGATAATGTCACTGCTGAAGAAATTTCCAGCAACACTAGTTTTATTATAACTTCAGTTTTACCGCAATCAAAAGCATTTTGGAGAACATCGAGATTTTACCCGGTTATTGGAAGTGATGTAACCATATTAATGTTTTTTGTACTGGATTGAAAATATGGTATTACCTCTATACAATTGTTTAAGTCACAGGTATTTTTTCAGCCTTTTAACATTGATTAGTCTATGTGTCCAGTTAACTAAGAATGCAAACATCTTCTATAATATGTCAATAGAAAGAAGCATTGTTTTTACTAGCACAACTGCTTGCAATACAATAAAATAAATTATGTCCTTAATTGCCTAATATCATATCAACTGAATTTCTGAAGAAATCAAATGTAGTTACGTTACAGATCACTTTTAAATTGTTCTTGAAACCTCAGATAATTCCTTTGGTATTTTTCTTCATTATTTTATTTTTATTTTTATTTTTATTTTTATTTATTTCTCTTTACATAGTGATAGTTCCAATGTTCAAGGTGCCACAACATACCTTTACTATTTACAGTAAGAAAACAGTCATTTAAAAAAATACTAATAAACTCGCATGAACACAGACCTCAGCCAGGCAGTCTTATACAGTAACAACAGCACCAGCCACTGCTCATATCAGGAACCTAGACATGTCTCCTTAAACATTTGAGAAAACAGATAGAATTTGTACAACGCAAAATCAATACACTATTAGTTCCTTATCCTGACCCACTGTCACACAATCAGGACTGATATGCCTTGGTGATAAAGAGAAAATTCTAGCTTCTGGACTCTATTTCTAAAACACAATAGCTTTTTTCCAACTTTTCTGAAACCCATTACAGTAGGATACAACAGTCATTTAACCAACCTATCAGTGCAAGTGTATACATTATTTTCCGCCCAAACTAAAAACATCTTCCCTCCATGACAATATGTTATTTGCTCTTTAAAAGGGAAAAAGTGTTACCTGCTTCTGTCTACCTGCTCAGCTTTATCAATGAGTTACCACAGTGATAGCAAATTTCTCTGCCTTCCAGACAAGTTTAAGCCTATGTCAAGCATCATGGGGAAGCTTCCAATTCTGCTGATACGTGCATGTTTCAGGATAAAGCAATGTTTTATTCTCTATGGAATAAATTTAGTGTACTCTCTGAAGTGTACATTAACTAAAAAGTTGTATCCAGGCAAATATTTTAAATGGCAAGATTTCATAAATGACTTCAAATACAATACATTTGATAAATGACTTCAAATACAATGGAAAACTCTGCTAATAAACATTAAATGGTAACTTAAACAGTGTGGAAGATTAAGTTCCTGATAAGCTAGATAACAGGATGCAGCAATTATGATATTGATTTTTCAAAATTTTTTAATAACTTATCACTATGTTTTATGCAAGTTTATTCCACTGTATTCTCCACTGCTGAAAAGAACCTGAATAAATACATGCAACAACAAATTTCTGCCTATAGAGACTGAAGGTTTTTCTACTTTCCCCCCGTTTTTCTCCCAGATGGATTTCAGTTACATTTGCAGCAAGGAAATTTGTTCTAGTTCCTCACAACATGCAATTCTTATATAATTTAAGAAAGTAATCTGCTATAACAGGTAAATAACACTATAAGCAATGAGCCTATGTGATGCAATTAAGTGTATTTAATTAATCACTGTGGATAAAATGTATAGATCATACAGAGGCTATTGAGACGTTAAACAATTAGAAGGATAGGCAAATCATGAAATGTCCATAACATTTCATTAATTGGGACCAATCAAACAGAAAGCCAAAGCAAATAAATTGACTTTGGAGCAAGAAATGAAGGCCATATCTACAAATATTGCATTCATAATAAGTAAGGACTCTGGAAAAGATTAATGTCAATTAAGAAACAATTCAGAATTATTTTAAACAAAATAGTGTGGACAGAGAGAAGTGATTTTCCATTTGTAAATCTTGTAATTTAATTTTAAGATTATGTTTTTTAGATAACAAAATGTAAGAAAGTGTGCAAATAAAAGCACAAAACTGACATAAAAGCCTGAAGAGTACATATATCATAAGACAAATTAATTAATCTATTTCAGTAAGAAAAATTTCCAGCCAGATCATAGTTTTTAATTCCTTTCACCAGAAAAACAAAATAAAACCAAAAAAATTCTAAAAGACTTCCTAGTTTACAGAAAGGCACAATAAGAGTGAATGACTACAAATAAACTTAGATGAATTTATTGAAGGAAATGTTTATAATGGGTAACTGATCCTTTAGTAAGAAGGAGATAAATTCTGTATACCTTTTGTCTTAATCAAAATGAGAAACATTACTGGAAATATGTTTGCCCCGGTTAAAAAAAAATGTACTGGGTCTTGTATGACTGTAATATTACGTTATTAAACAGCTCTGGAGGCAAAATCATCAGGCTAGATGTTCTAATATATTTAGAAGACATGTTCTATTGCTTTTCTAATAGAAAATTCTATGGTATGCTATCTGTACTGACAAATAAATATATAAAAACTAAAGCAGTAAACTTGTCTTTCAATGATATAATTAATTTTTAAAAAGTGCTCCTGAAGTTTTTTTCTAATTGCTTATGTTTATGAATGTTTTGTGATAAACATAACAGCACTATCTGCCAAGTAAAATCAATTAGTCAAGCATATATTGTTAGAAGTTAAATTCTTTGTCAACTACTGTAAATTTTACATAGTCAGAAAAAAATCAATTGTTGCACTCACTTTGTAATGTGTGACAGATAAAAAGAGCATTAAAACCTTGTCAAATATGACCCCTTAAGTTTATACCATTTTGACTTTTACAGTAAAGTGTACATGACAAGGGAAAGGAGATGATACATTGTTGCCAGATTTGAAAGTATAATATCAAAATATATATAATATTGAAAGAAATGAAAGCATTTTAGACAACTGTTATTTCATAGTGTCAGAAGACGTTTCACTGACAATATATAAACATGATGCATGAGTAAATTTTATATATGTGTTCTTAAAAAAGCTCCAATGAATGGGCCAGTCTTGTCTTGAATTTGAATAAATAATTTGGATCACTCATGACATAAGATTTTGAGGTGATAACATTATACAATGGTCAGGGGTACTAAGTAAAGAATTTTGTATTTGGTTGAAAATATAGACAACACAAAAGTCAGCATTTAATGAGGAATAATCTTAATTTTCAGACATTAATTCTACCATCAAAAAGTGATTATGACGTAAAAGCAGTGTACAACAAACTGATAGATTTCCTGCTATATTTGAACGCACTATATGATCAAAAAGCAATAAATTCAGAATAAATTACATTGAATTGTAGAAAGAACAAAATTTAAACACCTGTTACTAGGACATAGACTTGCAGTCTAGTGTCTTTTGCTTCTTGTGACACACTTCTGTTTTTTCAGGTACTATCTGACAGGAACTTTTACAGAATTAAATAAACAAGGCTTCATACCCAAGGGAAAAAAAAAACCAAAACAAACAAACAAAAAAACCTGAAAAAATATCCAGGTATTGTTTTCAGAAACTAGAAGGTAATTTAAAAAAACTTTTCAGTAAGGCTAATCATTATATAAGGATATAAGGATACCTATTAATTTTTTATTTAAAAATAAGATGCCTTAAGAGTTTGGTGCTATTCATTATTATGACCTCCCACCCTAAACCAATTGCATCTATGAAAGTGTTATTCTACAATGATCTTGGTGTCATTGTCAAGAGATGTTGCAGGAAAAAAAAAAAAAAAAA
>VZRU01017668.1:73881-91568 GCA_013398155.1 Pedionomus torquatus | reverse complement strand
AGGAATGATGAATCTAGTAGGTGAAGAGGATGGTGTAGTTAATGACAAACTCAAAAAATATGTCATTGATCTGTAGTAGTATTTACATTTCAGTTGTGACTGCCAAACCCATTTCCTACATTAATAATTTTCCAGCAACTTCAAACTTTGTGTCCTCGGTGGAGAGGTCCAGGAATAATNCTATTTACATTTCAACCCTTGTGTTTCTTTGCTTCCCCCGATTCCCCTTTCCTGAGTGGGGAAGGATCATTGGGTGACAGAATAAGTGTCTACACGACAATAAATTGTTATGGATTTTCTCAAACCATAGCACTTTGTCATGGTTTCAGTGCAATAGTTAACTTTTCATTAGCAATTAGGATAGTGCTACATTTTGGATTTGGGCTGAGAAATACTTTTGAGAGCACACTGATCTTCTTAGCTGTCGCTAAGCAGTCACGGCTTTTTCTACTCACACTGTCCCACTAGTGAGTAGGCTGGGAGCGCACAAGAATTTGGGAGGAGACAGTCAGGACAGCATATATTCCATACCATATGATGTCCTACTCAGTATATAAAACCAGAGGGAGAAGGAAGGAGTGGGGGACATTCAGTTGCGGCATTTGTCTTCCCAAGTAACAATTATACACGATGAAGACCTGCTTTCCTGGACATGGCTGAACAGCTGCCTGCCAACAGGAATCAATGAATCAATTTCTTGTGCTGCTTCGCTTGCATTTGTGGCTTTTGCTCTACCTATTGAACTGTCTTTGTCTCAACCTACAAGTTTTTTCTCACTTTTGCTCTTCTGATTCTCTTCCCCATTGCAACCGAGGTACGCAAGTGAGTGGCTGTGTGGTTCCAGTTGCTGTCTGGGGTTAAACCATGACAAACCTGAACTCTCATCTTTTCAATTTTTAAATATAGTGAACACTGCAAATGCCACATGGTTCACAACATTGCAAACATCATGATACTTGTAAGATACTGCCATCCAACACACAGTAGGGTGCCAGAAACATTCCATTTTGTCTCTGGAGACTTAAATTCAAATACTGTTTAGTTCACAAATTAAATTTTATTTCTTGACCTTACCTTAGTCCCTGTATCATTAAAATAATATGTCTCCCTGAATAACTTTTTTTAGAATGGAATTAGAAAGAATGAAATTGACAGTGTGTACAATGTCAGGTTATCTATTCTCTACTGAATAGGATAAAGTAGAATAGAACAAAACAGAAATGTTTTACTTACTATTTTGCATAGAAAGAGAGATGTGAACCTTGAACTACAATGTCCTGTATAGCCAGCTATTTCCTTATTGCATCATCGCTTTGTCATTTCTTGTTGAAATCTGTAACAAAATTTTTTCTTTCTTTCTTTTGTATCTGCATGGTCCTTTTTTAACAGTATTCACATTTTTGCCTAAAATGATCATGCCAATTCTTGCTGTAGAAATTATCCACCCGGCAAAAAGCATTTAATTAAGCTTAATGTGACAGGTATTTGAAAAGCAGTAAATAGACTAGAAAATAGACATGGAAACCAGCAATAAGAGTGAGAATCCTACTTAAGATCTACTCATGATGTATACATTGAATTAAATGGACATAACAGATTAAAATAGTGGCTAAATCTCTAATAATTTGTAAGATCCAATAAAAATATAATACATACAGGATACTTTGGGAAGAAAGCTATAAAGTCAAGACATCAGCGTCACTGATAGCTAGGTACTGATAGAGAACTGAAACTGGTGGATAACAATACTGCAAGGGAACTTGAATAAAGTTTATTTGTCAAACTCTCGATTAAGAGATGATAATTGTTTGTCCTTCTATTTGTATTATAAAAATCGTCTTAACATTTGTCTCTACTTTCACACAGATCCTGGAAATGGAACCACTGCTGCCTCTTGTTTTACACAGAGAAGCAAGCAATGAGAACCCAAGTATCCTGTGGAAATCTTTCAGGAAACTTGTCTCAGATATAAAATATTATTGTGGTTTCTCTGCAACATGGTTGAGCAAATTCTAATTATTCGATTATCCTGAGTCAGTTCTGGTATAACAATTTTCTGAACATCTGGAGAGATTATCAAAGTTGTATGGGTTCCAGCTGTTTCTCAATTATGTGCTAATGATCAGTAAACTGTTTACCATGCTTAAAATAAATGCTCACCCCTGGATCTCAACACTTCGTTTCCACATTGAGTGTCAATGAAGCTTTATCAGTGAAATGCTTAAATAATGATATTAAAATAATACTGATATTAATAGTTATTTTATTTTAAAATGGGGAAGAGCTATTTAAAGAAAGATTTTTTTAGTGTTCATATTATTCTACAGATTTGTGAGAAATTTAAATTTGCTCTGGTCAGTGTGTGAAATAACTAAAATGAAAATTAAACATTTTATATGTGCTGATTTCAAGATATCTGTTACCCTTGCCACTTTTATTAGTATTAATTCTTTAAAGCATGTAAGTAAAACACCAATTTTTCAATGTTTCTATTTCAAGATGTTCTTGGAAATTTAGTAGAATGCAAGAGAGTTTCAAATAATGATTGGAAGTCTGAGGAAAAGAAAGAAGAAAGGAAATATTTTCTTATTTATTCAGATACATTATAAGCATACAATGTGAAACTAATTTATTTTTTTTTAATTTGGAAAATACTTTTTTTATAAAATTATTAGATTTCTAAATTGATATAATTTCCAGTTAGACATTAGTGTGATTGGTCTAAAAATGTATCTCAAACTGTAGCATAAAAATAAATTTTAAAATTATTTATTATATACATCTTTAAATTAAGGAAAATGCAAGACTGAAGTTCTGTACTGCATTTCACTTAAGTTTTCTGAAAATCAACTGTCCTGGTGAAGCTAGTCCTGCCAGATTTCCATCATTAATGGAAAGAAAGAAAGAAAGATACCTCAGGAAGATGCTTAACTTCTGTGTTGGACTTTTACGTCAGAATGAATTGTTCTCTGGAGATGCCTCCTAGGTAAAAAACTTTTCCTCAAGCTTATTGACTAAAAGCAGCTGAGGAGGAGAGAAGTCTGAGTATACAAACTGGTCAAGGAATGATAACAAGTGTGGTTCAGTGGAAGCAAAATAAATTCCAAGGCACTTCATCTAAAACTTTCTCCATAAAATCCAGGGAATCAGCTTTCAGTATATTCTGAAATGCTGAATAAGATCTTTTTCTTCATGCTCAAGACTGATAGCATCAAACTACAAAAGATGCTGACAAGAGCAAGGACAATGATAAAGCAAATAGGAAGCTGATTTTAAGAGAGGAAATGGAAAAAATATGGCTTGTGGAGCCTGTCATCATATTTTTAATATACCGCCAGGAGTTAGAATTGCAGTGTTAGAAGCAGCTTACTACCCATGTGAAACATATGGGCTTGCTATAAATATTTACATTAGTCAATGAACTATTAGTTTGCTAGAAGCTAGGTAGTGAAATTCTCTGATTGCATCAGATGCGATTCAGCAGAAGAAAGACAGAGAAGGAGCATGATACCTCTTTTGTAACACATCAAGGGTATAAATATCAGAAAGGAAAAATGACTAACTGACAAGCCAATATGGGCATAGTGGTGGATGGGTATACATTGGCTGTGGAAACATTTGAACTAGAAATTAGAAAAATGTCCAAGTCACTAAATGTGTCCTATGCAGTGCTCTAATAGAAACAGTGCTGGCAATCACAAGAAAGTACAAATATTAAACCAATGTAGAGGAAAGAAAATCCAACTATTTTAATATGGAGAAGTTTTGAGCTATGATCACTGTAATCACACTGGTTCTAGTTCTGACAGCCAGGAGCTCCTTTTCTGAGCTCTCTTTCTAAAGACTTGCTGAAAACCTTGTTGTGTCAGGGCCTCTACTGGCTTGAAAAAGAAAGTTTCCTATTCTAATAGAAATGCTATTCTTAGCCTTTGATTGCACAATGTAAATGATTTCTGAATCATCTTCGTAGCAATCTTTTACATTTTACTGTATTTGGAGACAAAAATTGAGATCAGTAATTGTTGTCAAAGAAAGAAACAATCCTGTTAACGAGAGCTGTGTAACATATCTCCAACTACTTTATGGGACAACTTACTACTGCAGAAAGTGTTCTATAAGACAGTGCAACAATTTTTTTTCATACAACTGGAGCTATGTCTTACATAATGCAGTATATTGCCATTTCTTAATTATCAAGTATTATCATATCAAGTAACTATAAAGAAATTTATTTTTTATTATAACTTTAGCCTTCTAGTCACAAAGACAAAAGTGATTTTTATACATAGATATTTTTGAGAAGAAAAAGGTGAGATATCTGCACAAGATGAAATAGAATTATTTAGCTGCATCTGTTTTCCATGGATCAGTTACTTTTTAGAATTTGAATTTTTCAAAATTCAAAATCTTTCAGCAATACAACATTGGTCATTTTGACCACCTCTAATATTGTCCCCATACTACAACTCATAACTGATTCATCTTATTTGACTAGTTTCATATGAACAATCTTTTTTGACTCTACGATTAAGAAAAGTTCGGATGCTTGTATGGTTTCAGTTTCAGTTTGCTTCATATGGAAAAAAACCTCAACCAAACCACAAACCAAAACTCAAACCCTGCTATATTAAAAACCAACAATACTCTGATAGCAGTCCTAATGCCATTTTTTAAAAAAATTTCCTCATACAACCTTAGCTCATATCCACCAGAATACAAATAGTTAGGATAGTCATTGTTTACCTGATCAGCCCTATTTAATCTAGCTGTTGTGTTTGTATTTATTTGCAAAACCACACACAAAACAAAACCACTAAACAAATCCAAGGTCTGTAGAAAGAGCTACTATCCTTTGCTGAATAAATTTAGTGTTACTAAATTCCTGAATAATCCAAATATAACTAAAGGTAATTTCAAAAATCTATTCAAAGGAAAAGAGTGTGTAAATGTATTAATATAAACTATTTACTTTATTTAATTTTAGTGTTGACCAAATATTCGTGTTTCTTGATTATATAATCACAGTTATATAATTAGCATATATTAGTGTATATATAAAAACATATATATATTATATAGTATAATTATAATAATAACAAATGAAATGATAAAATTATTAAATCAATTATATAAACAGGAAAATTAGGAACTCATTCATTTGCATGCAAAAGTGAACAAGAAGACTTTCGAATGATGTGATTCTCATTACATAAAAACCAGTTTGTCTATATAAGTACACAAGACAAATTGGACTAAAATATCTGTGACATGAAAAAAATCTATTATGCTGATTTTAAAACAAATACCTTAAATATTGATTTAAATTAAGAATAAAATATAGACAAATACTTTTCAGCACTCATTTCAAATTAGTTCTGTACAACTGATGTTTTTTGTTCCCTACACATGACCTGCTACAAGTACTTGGCAGAACTCATTGTCTTGCTTTTTAAAAGGTCTCATAACCATGGTACAAGTCACCCATGTTACATATATAAAAATATATATTTGAAACCAGCTCTTCCTATGTACAAAGCTGACCAGAAATTTTCTGAGAAATGGTGTGCAGTTAAAAACAAGTTTATTGCATGACTCTGAAACATTGTTGAAAACCTGTTAATATTTAATAACTTTTTTGTTCACTTGAAGGAATGACTTTGAAGGGCACAACAAAGTATAGGCCAGAGAGACCAACCGTTTTACTTGCCGAACTGCTTTTGGTAGCTGCAGTTCAGAACATTCAGTCCTGTTAGAATTTCAGTCTGTCAGTTACCAACTTTGCTGATGATCTCCTTTAGGTGAAAGAATGAACTAACATTTCTTAAATAACTTTTCCAATTATTTTCAGAGTTTTTTTCAATATTATTTCTTTTTCATACTGTAATTTAAACTACATGGAAATGATATTTCAAAGTAATTGAAGTCCATTAAAAATTATTTCAGGACAATACTTTTTAAGTTTTCCTGATACTACACTGTATGGAAAATAATGACTGGTATGTATTTTGTGTTATAAAACACAGTTTCTTAAAACAAAAATAATTATGGCCTTAATGTTTCAGTCTGTGTCAGCAGGAGAATGATTACTGACTGCTGACATACCAATATTCTGATAGTAAGGGATATATTTGAAGCAGTGAAATTCAGACTTTTCTGATAATATACAAGAATTACTTAGAAGAGAACATCTTTCTGGCAAAGGAGCTGGTAAGCAGTAGATTCTGGAAAATAAAAAGAACATAACTTACCCTTATAAGCACTAAACTGTGAGGAAATGAGAGACTCAAGAGTCAGACCCCAAAAGATACAGTTTTAGAGAGTGGTTTGCTTTTTATAATTTTTTTTCCTCTCTGAATTCTGTAAAACAACCTTTTACAGCTAAATGTTGTACATATGTAGGTGAAAAGGCAATAAAACATGCTTAAAGCTATTAAATATTTTCATTGTCTGCATTTAAAGATTGGCAGAGATGTTCATAATATTTGCACTATGCTGTAGGTATATTTCACTGGACAGAAACAACTTAGATGAAAGCTGAACTCAGAAATGATTACATTTCTGTTTAGCAAGATCAGATCCATGGTCAATGCAGTAGAAATGCTGCCTAAGTGCTGCTTAAGACTTTCGCTTGTTCCTGTCACACCTGTCACCCTGAGTGGCAGAGCTAGTCCCAAACATTCTCATGGAAAAGTGACTTTTCCTGCTATCATAATGAAATATTTCAGATAAAGCGAATGATCTTTTGGTAACTCAGAGAATTTTTTTGTAATAATCTCCCTATTTTACTGAAGAGGGAAGAGCATCACTTTTGCTATGCTGGCTCTTCAGGGTTCACTCATGGGTTCCTGGAGACCAGGAGCTCCTGGAGGGCTCCTGATTGTGTCCATGAGTTCTGCTCCCTGATTGAATCTGAGAGTTCAGGGATCCAAGGAGATCCTCCTAGGGATGATCAGTGGTGGCAATGTGGCATTCAAATGGAATGTCTCTTTCAAGGATCTTCAGAGCCAATGCATCAGCTCATCTCCTCTTTATTCTAGGAGAACAAATAGGGCTTGTATGTGTGTTACTCGGTAAGCCTTCTGCACCAAGGTCTTACATAGCTATGGGTAATTGTAAAGACCAGATTTTTTAATTCCTTAGTGGCTTCTGGGGGTGTTTTTTTGGTTGTTTGGTTTTTTTTTTTTTTTTTTTTTTTTTTTTTTTTTTTTTTTTTTTTTTTTTTTTTTTTTTTTTGTTGTTGTTGTTGTTGGTTTGGTTTGGTTTGGTTTGGTTTGGTTTGATTTGATTAGTTTTTAACAGCTAATAATTGTTCACTACTATAAGCCCTTGATACATTATTTTTTTTTGGTCTTGGTCTAGCCAAGATTCTAATGCTTTATTGCTTGGTAAGTAAAATGTGCACATTAAATCAAATATTCAGAAGTTTGCAGAGTTGTTCTGCTTCTGTTTGGTTAACTATTTGACGATTCTCTAGCACCACAGAATAAATTAAATTGAAGGACAACCTCAGAAAGTCCTTTAGTTCAACCCACTGGCCAGAGCAAGGCCAGCCTTGTAAAGCAGGAATAGTATATAGCTGAAGTTCAGAAAAAAAATCTGTCCAAGGGTAACGTTTGTTGCAACAATGGTAGGAAAATGGAAATATCTAGTACAGGATCACATTTCAAGAATCTTGGAAGGAAAATACTGTGAAATACACAAGCCTAGGCTTAAACTATACATATTGTTGTTGATCCAGCTGTTTAATGGCTGACCTAAAAAGTTCTGTATACCATGATGACAACACGGGCTGCATAACATGAACAAGGATAGTGATACAGATCCAATTTAGGAGCTTGACACTACAGTGAATATTAGCATAAACCCAGGGACTCTACCCTGCCTCAGTAGACAGCTCACTACAGCATCTCATTTCAGTAACTCCATGACCAAAACTGAGATAATATACAAAGTAATTTTGAAATACTTAAAACCAAATCATTACAAAAACTATTAGCCTACCTTATTTGCAGATGTTTTATATGTAGTAGGTCTTTCTTGGACAAATAGCAGATACATTTTTAGGCAGAGATTAAACCTCTTGTTTGGCCAAGGCAAACAAGGTATTCCTTGTTTAAATTGCTTTCAACCTTGATACTTAATAATCTAGGACATTTGTTCTTCTGATTCTTAAAATCCTTCATAAGTTTTGCATCCCGTATCTACCAGGCAGCTATGCACAAAAGCCTAAATGGAACAGTTGGTTTCTTGTTATCAGTTACTTCCCAATACAAAATGCATTGTGTTCTTTACTAAACCAGGGACATTTGCAGGTACCCCAGTCTTTTTTTTGTTGTTGTTGTTTTAGTTCTGGCTTGTTTTATTAGGGTTTTTTAGTTTGGGGTTGGTTTTGTTCTTGTTTTGTTTTGTCTTGTTTTCTTTAAATCTGTTTCTAGAGATTAATATCAACACTTTTGCCAGAAAGTGCCTATTATTCCAACAATAGATCAATATATTTTTAAAGGGTATGCTTGGGCTGTATTCTGTGAGTTTTTGGAGACTGTTTTTTTTTGTTGGTTTTTTTTTTCTTTAGCTTTTAGTAGTTAAAGCTGCTAAAATCCATGTTCATACAATTCACCAAACAGTGAAATGCAGAAGCTGAGTTTAAGAAGAAAAACTTGAATAAATATGAATACTATCTTAACATAACATACTATCTTAAGTTACTTGAGCTTTCTTTACACAACCCTAGCAACACTGATAATAAGGATTAGATCCCATTTTGTGAGTCATCTGAAAATTACAGCCTAAATTTCACAAATAAAAGAACATAAATCTCCTAATATTGTATTTAATATCATTTATATATTTAGTAATAAATTTTCTATATTTACTAAGTCTGTAGATGCCCAGTCCATGAATAAAAAGTGAACTTTGCAAATAATACAGAATAGTGAAACTTTTTTTAATAAACCTCCCAGAACTAACTATTTACCAGCACTAACTCTAGTGGCAGGGTTTTCAGCTAATTGGGCCATGCTTATAGAATGCACATGCACATTTGCAGAAGCTTAGCTGGTGGGCAATAGCTTGTTAAACCACCATTAGTCATTTATTTTTGTCCATATTGGAGCCAAGATACAAATCCATTTATTTCTGAATCTCATGTCACTTCACCCTGACTATTTTAAACCATAACCCTAGGTGACTAGAGATGCAAAGAATTTGTTCAAAGTATGAGACTGGATGGAAAGAAAATATAAGGAATATAAGGCATCAAGCAACCAGAAGACAGTCCAGATTTTAAAATGAGATGCTAAACAAAGCATATGCAACCTCTGATTAGCAGTGAACTGCTAGCTGCTATTTATAAAATTAAAACCAGGTCTAGATGCTTCAGTCAGAAAGGCCCAGTTAAGGTTAAATTTTCTGGTGCACCAAACTGGGATTTGTCCACTATGAAGTGGACAAGTTTTACTAAACTGTTTGAATGGGACACTGAGCACAATTTTGGCTAGACTGGAAAATTAAGAATAATGCCGATGAACTAACATAGAATCTTACCATTAAATGATCTTAGCTACTGAACAGTGTTTGATAATATGTTTCTGTTTATTTTCAAATAAGAAGTTCAGATTATTTACTGTAAGTCATTAAATAACTGTAAGTCAATATTTATTACTGTAAGTCAGCAATAAATAAAAGGTGATCTAGATGCATAGAATTTTGAGGAACTCAGAGATACTAGAAGAAAGGGAGAAAGGTCACAGACATTTGGTATCTGATGCAAGACAAAATAGACTTCAAGTGGAAGTCTACCTGTTTCAACAAGAGTAACACAGTGTATATTTTTAAAGTTGGGCTAATTAAGCTTTGATATGATTGGGATATTCACTTACTGGTGATTTATAAATCAGAGTTGCTTAGCAAAATGATGTAATCTAGTCAAACCAAAAACTAATTCTATATATTTAAATGTCTGGGACAACAGAATATAATTATCAGTCAACAAACAATAATTAATGTCATTCATGGGATTTATAGAAATGGTTTGTTTGTTGACACATAGCACTACAGCATGCTTTACAAGCACCTAAGCTGGAAACCCATATTAGGAATGTCCACAAAGTACACTAGTACCCCAGTGTGTGCTGGTGGTGTTGCAGTGTGTCTCTCTGCTTGTCAGCTGCCCTCAGTGCTTATAGCTAAGAGAGACCTGTGAAAGGAGGAAGGAGGGCAGAAAAGTATTTTGCATCTTGAAATTCTTCAGTTTAGTGGAAAGTAACTTTGCATTATTAATCAGGGGTTTGTACATGTTTACTTGTACTTAATATACTTAAAATTTTACGTCATGTATAGCATGGACAAGACAATCCATGATTTTATAGTTCAATCAAAGAAGAATCTCTAAAGAACAAAACAGCATTTACACTTTCACCGAAGTCTGAACCCTGAATGCATGAAATTGTATCTGTGTTACATATAATCAAAAGACTCTGAAGACTTTGCTCATGACCACTTAACTACAATGCCTGTGGACTTCTGGAAAAAGCGCATTTCCAAAATTAGGATTACAGCAAGTAATTTTGAAGTAAGAGTCTTGATGCAGCACATTATATTGTAGAATTTGTAAGAATGAAAAAAAGTATGACTCCAGGAGGACAAGTTTCTCAAGTTTCACAGAAACAAGCCACAGTTCTTTGGTTTTTTCTTGTAAATTTCTTTTATTCCTTTAAAAAAATATTCTTTATTCCAGTCCCACATTTGAGTTAAATTCTCTGTCACTGAAATAAAATATGAGCTGTAGGTATCATTCACCAATTAGTGAAGTTTAATACTCAGTAAGGATTACGATCAGAGCAAACCTCTGCTGATGAAGTCAGAGTATCATTCATACTCGGGGCAAAGATATTCACTTAGTTATGAGCATTCAGTCTACAGGCATTGTTTCAAAACCAGATGTCAGGGTCCTTACACAGACAGGCTTCCAGACCCTAGGATTTAATAAGTGGCTTTCTACAGAATAAAGAAAATTGTAGGGCTCTCAAGATGGCAATAATAAGGAGCCAGACTTGCTACAAAGATCTTCTGGCATCATTACCCAGTGCAAAGTGGATATCTCTTAAAACAGGCCTGCTCTTCCCTGCTTAAAACATAGAGAAGAAATGAAAACACTAGTCCTGAAAGAGTGAAGCTATATTCAGAGTAAGGTACGGCTATAGGAAAAAAAAAAAAAAAAAAAGGCTGAAAAAGAAAGGTTAAAAAAAAGATAGAAAGATGACACATAATTGGAACAGAGATGACCTTTCCCTTTCTTATTCTTTAAATGTGAATGAAAATGATGATATCCAAAATAAATATGGTTAAGATGAAATAAAGCAAGTCTCTTGACCCAATGATCTAAGTGAAGAGAAATGGCAAGGAAAAATGTGAGCACAGTTTGAAGAGCTTTGAGGCATACACCTGGAAGGCAGATATACATACTTGAAGGAAGAGATATTTGCTGAAGGAAAAGTGCCAAAATCTGTATGTCATAATAGCTTAACAGTTTTTCAAATATTTTATTTAGATTAAAGACATGGGTTTTCCAATCTGTACATTCTCTCTACAGGCTGTCTTCTCACACAATCCAGCAATTCATCCTACAATAGTCTGATGAACCTACATCATTTCAATGAGGATGATAAAACTAACTCCAAAATTTGTAGAACAGGCTGTGATAAAGAAGTAGTAATCAGAAATGAATGTTAACAGTTGCACAGTCCTGCTCTATAAATAACATTTCATTGCCTCAAAAATGTTCAAGATTTATACAAAGAAATATTTTTCATAATGTTAAACACACAGGAAATACAATTCTACTTATTTTCTTTATGTAATATAAAAGCCTCCTGAAAATTAATATTCAGAAGTATGCTAATACTGAATATAAAGATATATACAACATTAATCTGTTTGTATTTAATGTTCCCATGTAATGCTAGATACACTTTCTTTCTTTGCTACGTCTATTCTTTGTTCTAATAAAATGTTCCCATTATCTGTATTTTGTCTTTAAAAAAATTCCAACAAACAAACCGAAACGCAAATCTCAAAAAATTCATTTTTAGTTTATAACCATTATAACTGAAGAATTGCTCTGGTGACTGGTGCATGCATTCTCAGTACATCATAGAAAATAGTTGCTATTTTCTTTATTTATGGAGTCTGAGAATTTTAATCTCAGTCTATATGGAATAGCCTTAGTGTTGCAAAAAAACCTAATAGATATTAAGCAAATAACTTAGTTAGCAACAATAAGCCAAGTTTGATATACAGTTGAAAAGAAAAACTTTAATGTATGGTTACCTTTTCAAAAAGTTCAGAAACATCAATAATTTATTAATAATTTTAAAAACATTAAAATGTTGTATTATTTCCAGTAGTGGCCAGAATTAAATTTTTAGGAAAATTTTATTAAAAAAAAAAAAAAAGAAAAGAAAACAAAAAAAGAATAGGCATCCAGTATCACATCTTCAGAATATTCTCCTAACTCCCACTACTTTGCAGACGGGAACTTGCTGAAACAGAGATCACAGCATAGCTATGATGAGCAACCACTTCTATTCCTTAAACTTGAAGTAACTACCAGTAGTTTGCCTGAAATTTCTGAGCTCTAATTTTGGTGAAAAAAATTAAAATTGTTATGAGGAAATTTTCTTTAAGTCATTTTATTTTTATCTTTTTATTTTATTAATTTTCTTTTATCTACGAGGGCTAGATTCAATCTTTTATTGTCTTCTGTAGAGATGAAATTCTGTTAAAACTAAATCTATCTCCGGTGTTAAAAGTTGCAAACTGATACAGAAAAACCAAGACGACCTAAAACTTGGGAGTAAGTGAAAACTGAGTTCATCAGAACTGAGTAACATCAGCAGGACTCATAGTGATATCTGGAAAAAGAAAATTCCTGCTTTAGCAAGGGAAAATGAAGAATGGCAGTGGTAACTTGATGTTAAAGAATAGATCAGTGTCTTACCCTTATGAACAGTGTAATATTTCAGGAAAGTTTTCTAAGGAACTTTGAAGACATGTAGAAAAGTTTACATTGTATTTTATATGCTCAAAAGCTAACAGAAAAATAATGGAAGGCAATGTGCTATAAGCCATCTATTCCTCCCAGTTTGTTTACAGGTATAAATAAAATGCATGTTTATATAAACAACCACAAAATTTAATCCATTATTTTATCAATTACTTAACTTTGCATGTATATGTATATACGTATATATGTATCTTAAAACCCATTCCATATTTTCTACTGATATAAGTTATGTGACACTTGGTATTTAGTGGCCACTCAAGTAAAAATTTCTAAAACAGAAGCACCTGCTGACAAGTTAAATCTTCACAGCTAGTGTAGGAAAACATGCAATAACATTTCAGAAACCAAGTGTATTTTGTTGTGATCACTAAAAGATTTTTGTGACAGAATTAGTTGAAAATGGTCTTTTGAGGTTTGTCTAGGTAACTGGAAGTGTTTTTACCCTGTTTGTCAGGCTACTTTTCAGTGCAGGTGGTCAAACTAGAAAAAGACAAGAGCTGAGGACTGATCTAATTTCTTGGCTTTCTTAGACTTCCTCTCCAAATGAACTGTGCTACAGAGAATTGCTGACAGTGAGGGAAAAACAAGTATCTCAGCTATGCAGCACTGTAATTCTGCAATGAAATGGGTCACTGTCCCTTAGGCAATTTTTAACACCCTTTCAAGCTCTGTTTGGTTTTCAGTTAGAGAAGAAAGATACTAATATGCTTACCTTATACAGAAGCCTGACCCTAATATTTCTTATATAACAAATTGATTTTTGCCAGTATCGTATGTGAGTGGGTCTTTCTGATTTATTTTTTTTTTTTCATTTTATTTTATTTATTCTCAGAAGATGGAGGAACCAAAAAAAGTTGCAGACCAGAACTGGAGAGCCTCACTTTTTTTATCCCCCACAAGCCTGAAAGTTTGCTTTGACATAGATGTTGAGAGGAATTTCACTTGAAAGAGTCGTTGTTGAATCTACTCTTATGTAAATACACTGATAAGATTATAGTTAAGTTTCCATGTTGAATGTGAGATTGCAAAAGGAATTATTTTATGATATCAGAGAATAGGACACATGGGAAAACTGTTGACATTGACTCTAGGGTATACCTCTTGTGCATAAAAAAAGTTCCTCAGGAAATCTGGTAAAAATCAAAGCCAGAACTCAATTAGGCTATGAATATTATTTTTGTGATAGTACATATTTATATACTAATCCATTACTCACATATGTACATAAGAAACAAATCCAAAGCTTTATTTATTAATGATACATAAGAAAAATAGTTAAAACTTGGAAAAAGTTTAGTGTGTGAAAAAAGAATCATAAGATATCTCTGTTTTACTTTTAGTGATTATTACTGATTTTGAAAAAACAACGAATAACAATTCTATTCAGGTTGCTACTGATCTTTTCCTCAATAGTGTGAGTATACTAAAGGAACTGAGTATTCACTGTCCAGTCAGAAAAAAACCATAATGTTGCTTTGAGTAGGGTTCATGACAGAGCACTGAATAGGCAGTAAATACAGTAATGAAAAATATATACATATTAATATAATATATTCAAAATTATATTATGTCATTGTTTCTAGTAGAATCAGCATAAGAATTTACTAAGTAGTGTCAAACCACAACATAATGGAATTAATTTGTCTATTCATTGTAGATATAGTACCTGATAAATAAGGTAAATAATCACATATCGAAACCATTAATTTACTCTTGAACAATGCTTAAAACCATTCAATACTTAGCTTCTGTTAAGAGCCAAGAATACACTTATACAGATTTAAGATAAAACAGTGCAGTTTATTTGAAATATAGGTAGACTTAAAAAAAGGATCCTGTTCCTCAGGGACAGGTTAGTCATTTATGCCATATAATATTTCTTTGTGCAAATATTAATAAGCCTAAAACATTATGTGATTTTATGCATTTGCTACAACAGTCCATAATAATAGAAATTATTCTAGCAAAGTTAGTTGTTCAACACCCTTTTTAGAAAATATCTTTGTTCCTCAGGGAAGATGCTCAACTTCTCTCCTTTTGTGGAAATAAAGTGGCATTTTCAGCTAGTGAATGAAATAATCATACAGAAAATGCATATAAAGTGCTTTGAGAACAAGAAATTCTAACAGAGCAAAAAATCTATATTACACAAATCAAGAAGGCCTCCTTATGACAAACTACAAAGTACTTTTAGAAAGTTCATGGTTGGCAAGACCTTTATGGCAGGTAGTGAGAAACTAGGGCTTAAAAACAATGAAGAGGACCTGATTATGCTAAAAATAAAGAAGTAAGTGCTCTTCAGAAGGAAGAAAAGTTGGCAGAAATAGACTCAAATTACATAAACTGCAGGAGCACAGGTCCCCTAGTTCCTTTTATAAAACCTGGCTGAGAATGTTAAATAGATGATTGGAGGGCCCAGCCCTCCTTCTATATCCTCTATTAGTACAGCATGTTATTTCTCATTTCCTCAAAGGCAATATGTAACATGTATCTCACAACTTCAAGAACAGAATCTAAAATATTTAGTTGTGCCTTTAAAGCTACTATATAATTTCTTCGGACAGTCTGTGCTACTTGTGGTGATTTCTTCTGCAATACACACACTACATTTTAAAAGGCAGATATTTCATAACCTATATTTGTTTTCCATAAGTTGTAAGTTGTAAGTTCCATAAGTTTCCATAAGTTGTAAGTTCCATAAGTACCTCCTTGCATCATATCAGATGTCAAAGTACATAAGCTTTATAGTATGTTTACAGACCAGTATATGTCTCTTCTACAACAATTTTTAAAAACTAGGAAACTTAAACTAATAGTAATTTATTTTTCCAGGTATTTTTCTAATTGTTGTTATTTGGAATACATTACATGGTTCTTTTAAAGTATTAGAACACACTATAAAAATAAGATTAATTTTTATAAAATGTCTTTTTTGAAATGTTTAATGCTACTACAGTTCAACTTTCTCTAAGAGATCAAATAAATAATGTGTTACATTAGCAGGTTTAGTATAACTTCTATAGACAAGTAAGGTTATGAAAACAGTGACATAGACATAGAAAAATCATCGTTCCATTTTTAATATTTAAGAAACCAGAACTATTTTAGTTCCTAAATCTACTTAGCATAACGATAGATAACACTTAGTTCATCTGCTCTAAAGAAATTAAGGCTGAGGTAATATTTTGACTGCAAATTTACCTTCAAATCCAAATGTTCAAGCACATCTTAAATCAAGTCCTATACTTCCACCATCAGCTACTGTATTTTTGAGGCAAGCAGCTGCAGTTACAGAATTTAGGTATCTAGCTCTTTTGGTTCATTGTTCATATATTTGTGTAAGTAAAACTAAATATAGATATCTTTTAAGAAAATTAAAAATACAAAATGCCATTAAGTTAAATTTTGGAATTAAAAATATTGCATCTGATAATACTGGAATGTGAGATAATAACAGACATTCTCCAAGCTACCATTTCCTTCAGAATACCTATGACTAATTTTATAGTATTGTCTAATACCATTGTATAAAAAAAAAGTCTCCTTAATATTGAGCATATCTGAGGCTTGCTTCTCATCAAGAACTGAGGAGATCGAGGGGCATACAGGTGTCCCCATGTAGGCCTTAGTCCCCTTTGAGAAAGCCTTGGACATAAGAGACATCTATACTGTATCCATGGATAGGTCACAGACCTATTAACCTTTCTGATGGGCAGATAAAGGCCAGTCAGGTAATTCTATGATATCTCAAACGGGATAAGAAGTCTATATGTTGAGAACAGAAAAATTGTGTAACTCTTGCCTGTAGGAGCAATCTGTTGAAGAGGGAAAAAATAAGTAGGGTAAGACAAGTATATTTAGCAATGACTTTGTCATACTTTGTGTATCTAGAAAGTGAGAAGACTAAATTTTACAGACACATCCCATTTTGAGGCCTTGTAAAGATCTGGTAAATTTGCACTTGTACTCCTAGAAGTACAATAACATTAATTAATATCTAGACTGGCTTGGATGTATTAAATCAGACTGGGATTGTTTATTCTTCCATATAGATTTTTACTATTTATCCATATCATAGAATCATAGAAACATATAATAGTTAGAGTTGGAAGGGACCTCAGAGATCATTGAGTTCCTAACACCCTGGGCACGAACACCTCCCACTAGAACACGTTGCTGAAAGCCCCATCAAGCCTGACCTTAAATATTTCCATGGACGGGGCAGACACAACTTCTCTGGGGAACCTCATCCAGTGCCTCACCACCCTCACAGGAAAGAAATTCTCTCTAGTATCTAATCTAAATCTCCCTTCTTCCAATATAAAGCCATTACCCCTTGTCCTATCACTACACTTCCTGACAAAATGTCCCTCTCCTGCTCTCCTGTAGGCTCCCTTCAGATACTGGAAGGATGCTAGAAGGTATCCCCGGGGCCGTCTCTTCTCCAGGCTGAACAGCCACAGCTCCCTTAGCCTGTCCTCATAGGAGAGGTGCTCCATCCCTCTAATCATCTTTGTGGCCCTCTGTTGGGCTTGTTCCAACAGTTCTATGTCCTTTCTCTGTTGAGGACTCCAGAGCTGGACACAGTACTCCAGGTGGGGTCTCACAAGGGCAGAGTAGAGGG
>VZRU01017668.1:46130-70227 GCA_013398155.1 Pedionomus torquatus | reverse complement strand
AAAAAATACAAAAAAGAAAAAAAGTCAGCTCAAAGACCCAATATGTCACTATATCTATCTGTTCATCTACAAATATAATTGAATTACCCAATTTTTTGTGGTCACCTTAACACATTACATTACTAATTAGATGATGCATTGATCTTAGGTTATTTAACACAAACACTGAAAGCCCATGAAAGCTACATGTAATAAATGTAACACTACATGTAACACCTGTAACACTACAGGTAATACAAATCTACATGGGTATTAAAATGGTTGTGAATTTCATATGCAATATTCTCCACTTTGGTAAAGAAATATAAGACATTAGAATTTTTCTAAAACATTTAAAGCTTTAGATGCTTTTCTTCAAAGTGCTTTAGAGAAATGCAAATGCTACTCACAATATGCAGCACATCTGTTTACTAACACAAGTAAATGTCATTTTATGTGCTAAACTTTTCTAAGAGGTCCCTTGACTGTAACAAATGAGTGTTTCTTTCTCTGTTATTTCTAGTAAGCTGAAGGCATCGGATTTATTTTGTCTATTGTATACTTTCATCTTGTTTTATCTGCTTTTAAGTCCTTGAATCATATTATTTCACTGTTATAAACATGAATAGTTTCCAAGTTTCATCATTATTTGTAGAAAGAAAATAATAAGGATGACCTTCTTTGCAAAAGCTCTTTCAAATCTCAGATCTCAAAAAAACAGTGGAAGCCTTGTATTAATAATATAACATTTACTTGTGTATATTGTATTGTTTCTAGCAAAATAATCTGGTTTATCTAGAAATCTGTTGGAAATATGATTATATGTACAATTCCTATTTTATTTTTCAAAATTAGTAAAATTCTTCTTTTGTAGATGATTGTAAACCATGTTTCTCTCATTTTATATGGTAGCATTATTTTCTTGAAAGCATGAATATATTTATGAGGATTACAAGAGAGGGAAGCCATGTATTTTGTGTTTATTTCATAAGTTTTCATCATATATTATCAAAATACACATAATATAGAACATTATCTTCATGAACTGCCTTGGACAGTGAAGTTTTTTTTTTTCATATTTTTATACAGACACCTATACTACAAAACATTATCACTTATATGTCTTGTGACTATTCAATCTGACATGTAGTGCCAGTTTGTGTAATACCAACAACGTCATTCAACAGCTGTGTGTTTAATATGCCACTAACAACACAAACTTCAGTACTCAGCGAATCCTAGAATGGTTAGAGTTGGAAGGGATCTTAAAGATCATCAAGTTCCTAATACCCTGCCATGGGCAGGGACACCTACCACTAGACCAGGTTGCTCAAAGCCCCTCCAGCCTGGCCTTAAAAACCTCCAGGGATGGGGCATTCACAACTTCTCTGGGTAACCTCATCCAGTGCCTCACCACCCTCACAGGAAAGAAATTCTTTCTAGTATCTAATCTAAATCTCCCTTCTTCCAATATAAAGCCATTACCCCTTGTCCTATCACTGCACTTACTGACAAAGGGTCCCTCTCCTGCTCTCCTGTAGGCTCCCTTCAGATACTGGAAGAATGCTAGAAGGAGACCTCGAGCCTTCTCTTCTCCAGGCTGAACAGCCCCAGCTCCCTTAGCCTGTCCTCATAGGACACCTCATCCGTGCCACCAAGCACAGTGTCATCAGCAAACTTACTGAGGGTGCGTTCTATCCCACTTTCCATATCTCCAACAAAGATGTTAAATAGTATTCGTCCCAGTACCTACGCTTGAGGGACACCACTCATCACTGTCCGCCACTTGGACATTGAGCTGTTGACCACAACCCTTTGAGTGTGGCCATCCAGCCAGTTCCTTATGCACGGAGTGGTCCATCCATCAAACCCATGACTTTCTGATCTGGAGACTAGGATGTCATGTGGGACAGTGTCAAATGCTTTGCTTAAGATCAGGTAGATGACGTCCATTGCCCTGCCTTTGTCCACCAAGTTTGTGGCAGTATCATAGAAGGCCATCAGATCTGCCAGGCAGGATTTGCCCTTGGTAAAGCCATGTTGGCTGTCTCCAATCACCTCCCTATTTATCATGTGCCTTAGCAGAGACTCCAGGAGGATCTGCTCCATGATCTTGCCAAGTACAGAGGTGAGACTGACTGGCCTGTAGTTTCCTGGGTCCTCTTTTTTCCCTTTTCTGAAGGGGTTATGTTCCCCTTTTTCCAATCTGCAGGAATTTTCCCAGATTGCCAGGATTTCTCAAATATGATGGAAAGTAGCTTGGCAGCTTGGTCTGCCAGTTCCCTCAGGACCCATAATGACAATATAATGACAAAATACTATTAATTAGCATAACAGACCTATATTTCTCTACTTCAGGGAATTTAAATTTTAATTTAAGGAGATGAGGGATTTCAGAGTACTCTAACAGCTAAGGCTGATTTCAAAGCAAGTGATGAAATCTGTTTATTTCAAATTTCTATTTACACTGAAATGACAACCTGTCGCATTCAAAATCATGGTCTTTCTTACCTGTTTAGAAATTATATCTTGGTGAAAATGAAAGCCACTGTAGTCAAAAATATATCAGTCAGTCACTAAATAAAAATCTGTAGAAATATTAAAAAAAGAAAAGTTGGCATCAGCTTTCTTCTGCCCTATGCCAATTAACAATTAAGCAAAATGGCTGAAAGTCTAATTATCTGTGTTACGAAGATACTGATTGTTTTATATTAAGAAGCCAGGGGATTGAGGAAATGTGAAAACAAAACAAAACAGAACAAAAAACCTGAAGATGACTACAGACAATAGTCCTCCAATATGCAAGAAAAAAAAATTATCAAAAAAAAATCTGTTACCTGAAATTAGAAGTCACTAGAGTTATTTTCCATTTCTATTTTTATATGTATGTATAGAATGCTTTTTAATTAACAGACATTATGAATACAATATATTTAACAGATGTAGTTTCTAGAGAATAATTTTTTCTCATATTAAAAGTAAATTCTACCATCTGAGATAGAGATAGAAATAGAATTTTTCTGTTCCATGCAGCATTTTATCATGAGAGCTGCTGTATCTCTATAGTTCTTGAGAACAGAACATCCTTAATATAATAGAAGCAATCATTGAACTTGCCTTTGGAATCAACCTGATGCCATACAGGTTAAAACAAAATGAGGCAGCCATTCCTTACAGAAGTGAGCATTAAATGTTTCTGTTCTAATTCCAATCTATAGACATGGCACCAGCTATAATTGTTGTCTTCCAACCTATTACACAATTCTTAAGCAACCGTAGTCACACAGTCAACATTTTGCCTTTTTATCTTGTCTGAGGTCTCACAGTGACTCAGTCTGATGGAGGAAAGTCACAATTCACAGTATTTACATCATAACAGTGCCTTGAAGCTTTCAGTCATTAACCGAGGTCCCATCACAAAATAAAACATTCAGGCCTTTCCAAAAAGAGCTTGTGGGTGAACAAACATTTGAATAACTTAACATAAAGATGAACAAAGGCCTAACTTTATGACTACTCATTTAAAAGGAGGGCAAAAACAATTTGGAAGCAGCCTTTCAGTTCTATATCAAACAGTGGCGATAAAGAAGTGGATATCATAGTGTTCTATTGCCCTTGTTATATCAACACAGCTGGTGTTAATTATGAAAACATGGGAAGGTACCTTACCATCCTCCCCAATTCTGCATTGAATGACACCTATGGGGGACTTTCCAATGTTTTATGAGGAACTACCTGTATTTCTAATCTCAAAATATCAAAAATATTTTTTTGAGTTTCACTGCACAAGCTCTGATACAAAGAAATCACACTGGTGTGGTATTTAATCTGCTTTGGCTTGAAGTAGCTGTGTGTTTTGTGGGAGAATACCTTCACAACAAAAACATAACACATTGTTCAATCTATAACTTAGTGCACTAATATTACTTAGAACTCGTAACTGTTATTACTTACACAAATAATTAGAAAATATTCTAATTTTTAAAAATATTATTCTTATATTCACAATGACATCACTATCCAATCACAATAATCACTCACAAAGACTACTGTAATTCAAAGTAGCTCATATATGTAGACTTTAATATTTCCCCAAGTTACCTTTCCTTTCGACCTCTGCTACCATTCAGTTTTTTCTCTGACTGAAACCCAGAAACACTTTCTCACAGCCCTTTATCACCTGAGACAGTCTCTTTCCATTGAGTCAGATTACATGGCAAAGAGGAAATCTGAACAGGATGCAGAGAGGAATTTTTGCAATGGGTTCTGAGATCAAATCTCTTCTGCTAGACTGTGCTTCACGAATTCCCTAAAAGGAGGAGTTTCTCACACTTTTACAAATATGACATGTGTTGGTCCCTAGTATTTTGGGATATAAAGTCAAGGTGGAAGAGCTAGGATAAGAACATCAAGAAGGCTGCAACTGTGAAAGAGCTTCAATGAAGCAAAAGTTGAAAGAAGACTAGCATCTACTTTTCTGCGATCCTGTGATTTTGTGAATATGTAAGAACTAGACACAGCAGTGCTCAGCCTGGACGTTGGAGCATGATCACGTCTCCAAAGACAGTGCATGCAAACATTTACAAACAACATCAACATGGATATGAATCTGAAGCTGATGAACACTGATCAGAGATCCCTCATAAGTTAGCACATTCAGCAATTTCCCATAGGCAGGAAACAGAAAATGCTGAGTGCAGCGGTGACTTCAAAATCCATGTCTCACAGGAGCCATAAAATGTTCAGGAATGATGCTGTCATTCACTCAGGATGTAAACGTCTTTTTATTAAGGCATTCATGCAAGAAGTGCAAGAATAAGTTTCACTACTTTCTTTTTTTTTAATGGCATTCAAATATATATGTTCCTAGAGATTACTTTGCATAAGTAAATGATGGCTACCATGCGGCTAGGAAATACGCTTTCCTTCCTTTTGAAAGTGAGGTCCTATAGAGTCAGCAAAGCAGCTCCAGGTATGGGTTTTTGCTCCCACATGTTATATGAATTTTATGTCTGATACCTAGTTAACCAACAGTCCCTTGAGCAAGAACTTCTGTTGCTTTCGCAAATCTTTCTTTTAAATTGAAACTGGTGATGAGTCATCAGCTCTGGGGATAATAGGTAAGACATTTAATATCATCTTAATAACTTTTTATTAATTTTTTTACCTTCTAAATATAGCATTGTTTTCTATATGACATTTTTGGCTGGAAAATAAACCTGAGGATACTACAGATTTAATCAACAGAGAATTTTATTCACATTTTTTAAGGCTGGGGAATACTTATTCACAGATAAATAATTTATACTACTGAAACCAGAGAGAACAAGTGGACAGTTTACAAGACAGTACTTCAAATAATGTGTTTGCTGCCCTTTTTTAATAATAAACAGAAACGTATCACCCTGTCCTAGAGACAAAGAGCTGCAGTGTTTGGAGGCCAAGTTCTGAAATTGTCAGTCAAAAAAGTATTCCCATAAAAACTATTTTTTAAAAGTTACCATCTTATTCAAACACACACATACTCATCATGAAACAGTTCACCACCAAAGCAGCTATAGATGCTTAATAATTAGTAAGATTTCTTAAACTAAATCTGAAAGCAATGAAAGACACTAATATAAGCAGATATCCAAGTAAAACCTTGCTTACTGATCCCAGATATACAAGGGGCTATACTAATGAAAACTTAGCTGAGCACTAGTCAAGCATGTTCTCCAAAGTACATAGTAAAAGAAATTAAAATATACATGCCATTTTTTGGTGAGCATCTTTGAAAAAAACCTTGGAGCTTCTTAATCTTGAAAGACATTCAAAAGATTACAGATTAAGAATTTGGAAATCTTATAAATTTTCCTTTCTAAATACTTACAGATGCTTTCACTGGAAAATAAAGACTCCCATTAGAATTAATGTCAGAATTTTTTCCTCTCAAATAAAATAAAAATAAAATTAAATTAAAAAAAAAAAAGACTTTCATATCATATAGGATTAGACTATCCAAACCACCAAAAAAAGATTGAAGTCTGCAAGGCTGTGCAAGTTCTACATATTCCTATAAACTCATGAAAAATTTGCTGTCCTGCCTTCTTGACAAAGATTAACAAGAACAGAAGAAGGCTTGTCATGAATCCACTCTGTGACAAAAATTGCCATGAGAATACAAAATAGCACAATATTAATTCATTCTCAGGAAAATGATCGTAATGAAAATAAGAAATGTCATCAGTTAAATCCATTTCATTATTCTGTTATGATTACAATCTTGTAGCTCTCAGTGTGCTGAGTGAAGAGATCTGTATTTTAGCCACATTTTTAATGTCTTTGATGAGCAGGTCCTGACCATTATACACCATTTCTTCCTATACCTGGAATTCTTGTTTTAAAAAGCTTTTAGAACAATTCTGCTATCTAAACTTGACAAAATATTTATCAATGGTCCTTAAAAATGGTCCATAGAAAGCAAAACCATGGAGCTGTGAAGAAACTGGCATTGAATAATCTGATTACTAAAAATGCAGAAACCCCCTATGTTTGTAATAAAGTGTCCTCGGTGGAGAGGTCCAGGACTAACTTTCCTTCTAACGCTGGGAAAATTGCACTTTTGGAGGATTTTAGTGTCTGAATTCATGAAAATATTTACCTTATGGCCAGCCAGGCTCTGTGAGATTCAAGGTCTCAGTGTTTTCGAGCCTTGCCAGGTGCAGGGATGAGGAGGAGCAAGGCCCAGGCATTTGACCCAAGCTGGCCAACAGGATTATTTCATACCATGAACGTCACATTCAATATAAATTAGAAAAGTTTGCTCTGAAGGGGTCTCTCCCTTGCTGGCAGCGATCCAGACAACTCCTTGCCCCGGTGCCGGACCCCTGAGGCCTCCCTTTTCTTCTGAAGCCCTTGCACTCGCAGTGTCCGACATTTGCTGTCCCTGCTGGGAGTGCACAGCTGCCTGCTGAGAGAGTTGTCTGAGTGTACTTCTTGTGAATCTCATAACAGTGTCAGGATTAATACTGGTTCTTTAGTATTATTGTTAGTTATTTAATCTTATTCTTTTAAATCTATTTACATTTCAAACCTTGTGTTTCTTTGTGTCCCCCGATTCTCCTTTCCTGGGTGGGGAGGGGTCATCGGGTGACAGAATAAGTGTCTACATGACAATAAATTCTTATGGGTTTTCTCAAACCATAGCATAAAGTTACATAAAACTGTAGAAGCATAGTATAAAACTCAGACAAGATTGCTCAGATCAAACTAATTTTCCTTTCAAAAAAAGTCTTCAAAAATATTCCACTGAGATGAAATACAGGTTTTTGGATTCCAAGTGCTTTAAGATAATCAAGTTGTCGACACTGTTAGTAACTCTAGAACTTCTACTGTATTTAAAAGAATTGTAATATAAGTTAAAAGATGCATTTCTCACTGTCAAAGTTCCAATTTAATTGACATGGCATGATTTTTGAGGCTTTTTTTCTGACTAAGCATAGTAGTATTTTCTCATTAATAATTAACTTAGTTTCTTGTGGATTAGAAAGAAACAAGTCAGTATATCATATTGCTAAAACTAAATTTATTGTTAATTTTTTGTGTGTTAACACAAAGCGATTTAAAATAGATGCATTTTACTATCCAGAAAGATCACTCAAAAAGAAATAGCCAAAGAATCACATCCTTATTTTAACTATACTAGGTATTAACTTCTTTTTTTCACCACCTCAGTTCCTACTGTGGTATCATTTTGGATATATGAACAGGTTTAGTCAAGCTTATGTCAACATTTGGCTTTAGAATATAATTACAATAATCATGTAGTTATTATTTGTAAAAGAACAGTTCCAGCAAAAGTTAATTATCAATTTGTATGTATGCCCCACTCTTTAATACACTTACATCTAATGTATTTTTAGCTCTAGATTTCCATGCTTGCATTTTTGCAAAGCTTAAACAGCTCCCTGTGCTTTGATTTCCCAACACCTCTGAACCTCATGCCCTGAGAGTAGGATTAACTCTATTCTATAAATACAGTTCAGTGTTTCAACATGAAAAACTGAGTAGACTAACAGATGCACAACTCATTTGAGTATTCCAACAGGCACTTCCACATTCCTGTCTTTGTTTTTTAGTATGGGCTTCCATGATCTCTAAGTATTCCCCTTCTGCCTACCACTTTAAGAAGTTTAATGCAGGACAATCTCTGTAAATGATAAATCCAGGATTTTCAAATTCTTTCTCTGACATTTTTTAAATAGAGGGGGCAAAGTACCTGCCTACCAAATTAACTCAATAAATAAAAGTCTTGTTTGTGATTATGGCTAAATTGCAATAAACCCTGTCCAAATATAAGGTAGAGATCTATGATACTCTATTTTCACAATTTCCAATACATCAAGAAATATGGTGACAAAAATCTCTTGATAAATCTAGTAACAAAAACTGCAAGTGGCACTCCCCTTTGACAGGGGACACAAAGCTGAGGCAATTCTATTGCAACCTGGAGATCTACAGCAGCTGGCAAGCAGCTTCCTCCTACGTGGCCTCTTCACTGCAAACTAACCTACATAAAAAAATCAGCTTAAAAAGCAGGACAGTATAAATCAGCCAGAGATGCATGTGGAAGGTTTTCATCATACATTAAGATCATAAGGACATACACAGCATCTTAAAACTTCAGAATCAAATTTATTCTATGAAAAAAGATATTTACTTGGGCAGTTGCAGTCTTGATCCGTAGGTTCCTTTTAACGTCTGTTTCCCTTTTTATAAAAAAATATTTTATTCAAGATATATTCTTAGAAGATAACTAGAGTATACTTTATTGTATTATATATCCTTGTCTTTTATGTGTCTGAATTTATTTTTTTTCCTTTATGATAATTTCTGTGACTGACAGATCAATATATCAGATTTTGTTATTACTCTGATAGGTGGTCTCCTTTTGCAGTTGGAAGTAGTGGTACATTTCAATCAAAAAAATATGTGGAAAACCAGGAGAAATATAGAGCTAAATCTAATTTCACACAACTTCTTAGCAATAAAATTCTTCAGAGTTCTCATGAAAAAGAATTTAATGAGAATAAAACCTAGCTCATTAATTTCTTCATTTCTGAAATATATAATGAAGTTAAAATATCTTAGAAAGATTAGCATAGTGCAGTTTTGAATTAGAGTCCTGCCTTGTCCCATATACTTTTTCCTGCAACAAATCCCTGTTTGGTCCTGGAATTCTAATATCATCTTCAAAGCATAGTCACTTTTCTTTTTCCCCACTACACTTTTTTTAAAGTAAAAGGAAGCAGATAAAGTATACAGATTCAGAATGGTACTAAGCAACATCTCTTTTCAGTGCTTTATCATCTGAGCAATCATCTATTTTTAAAAGAAATGTGTTCCAACTTCACTTGAAAAGTAGTTTACACATTCAGTTGCAGTGACTGTATCAGGCAAGACTAAAATTCTACAAAGATTATATAAGACCCATTTCAAACTTTTATTTGAAAAGACCCTTGAAATATTAGCTAAGCTGGCTTTTGTCTCTCTTTTCTTACTCATGGATCTTTGTGCCATGGCTAGTTCTCTGTCTGCTTAACAATGTCAGGATGCTGCCTCATAGGAGCTAGCTGATACAGTTCTCCTAATGAACAAAATGATCTCTCCAGGCAGTGACATCAGAAACTGTCTTCAAGGTGATCTAAGCTCTTATGAAGAGTTAGTGTTATAAAATTACATACATAGTTTCTTGAAAGTCCTATCTAGGGCAGTTTTTGAAGAGATCCGTGACTCTAGACAGCAGGGAAACACAGTACTCAAATCTTGGTGTAGTTAAAATAGAATTACTTGAATGAAGCAAAAGCTGTGTGGTCTGGACCATCCAAAAATTGGTCCTGAACACCCAGATTCTCTGACTGAACTTCTTTGTGTAGGTTCAATGATTTTTTCTAAGGATAGATATTATATTAATTTGTAGTGCCCTTCATAAGGCAACTGTGTCAACTACTCTACAAAATGCTCTTCTTCTATGTTCACTGTGCGTTTTTTACCACTCAGCTGGTAGCCATGAGACATGATGGCTCCAGGCTAAAAAATTCACCAGGAAACATGCACGTTTCCAAGCTCTGTGATGATATGATTGGAAAAGAAAGTAAAAACAGCTAAGTAACTAGATGTAAGGCATTTAGCAATGGGTGGACCAAGTTCTGATACTTCCAAAAATCAAAACGAGGAGATCATATGCACATGTAAGATTCCTAAAACCTAGAAAGTGGGTTAACTTTAACTCAGGAGCTTAAACTCTCTTAATCCTAATTAGGGAAATAGTATTCTCCATATAATATGAAAGGCAAGGCACTATATTTCGCTGAAAGGGAATTACAAAGTATACTAACTGTCTCCCACAGCAATGCTTCTTCCTTAGCAAATATTAAAAAACAATTTATATAGTAGATATCTTTTTGGAAAATTCTGGGAATTAATCTACATATGTGTGCAAGTGATTAATGCTTTCAGATGTAATGAGTTCTTTGTATTGTTTACCTGTACTATGTTCATCCATGTTTTCTTAGATCACTTGTTTTCCTATTAGGAAGAGATGAACTGCTAGTTTTGTATCTGAATGAATTTTGCCTCAGTGGAATAATGAAGCAGGTACAACATAGACAAAGCTGCTGCTCTGCAAGAAAGAGAAAGGTGTAGCTGTGTGTTTACATTAAACATCCCTAAAAAGACACGTCAAAAATACAAGAAAACAGGTAAACGCAAAAGCAGTAATTTTCATTATCATTCTTGCGGAAAGTGATGGAAATTAGAAATACCAAAAAAAAAAAAAAAAAAAAAAAAAGAGATTGCTCAAAGGGAAGCCAAAAAGTTTTCTATTCATCTGGAATTCTGAAATAGTTTACATATTTCCAGATGTCAAGGAAGCTGAGATGATGGTGATTTACACATATATTTGACCACTATATACATGTGTGTGTGTGTCTGAGTGTGTATACATATTTCCAGAAAGTTCTCTGCACAAGTCTGTCTATATAGTGCTTACAATATATACTTCCTGAAAGCTTAAAGAATTATTCCATCATAGTGAGAAGAATGGCAATGTATAAGTCTTTGCTACAGAATAATTTGGATAATTTTTTAAATTTGAGGATATTATATATTATTGTTTCAAATTCTGTGTGCCACTGGTAAAAACTATGCTTTGTGTCTCTTTACTGAAAATACTGTATGTAAAAATGGCAAGCAAATGCTGTCCTGTTTCACTGGTGATAGCATCTCAGATTGTTACTTGCTCTCTGGCTCGGCTTTCATTACTGAATCTCACAATTGATTTACCTTTCACTGCAGCAGTGCTAGAAACAAAAAAGACTTTTGATGGTGAATAGCAGCATTGTTTTGAAGCTTCTAGTACAATCCAGTGTCTAAAGTAGTCTCTGTACAAGAATATGGTTTGTTCAAGTGTACAAAACAATTGCCATCCTGTCAATGAGCTAGGTAAAAGCAGCTTACACCTTGAGCTCAAGTACTACAATTAGAAGGACAGAAGCACACATATCCTCTTTGAATCAGTCTCATAAAAAGATGCAGAAAACAACAACAAGCATATTTCATAAAAGCAAGGAGACTTAAAATAAAGACTACAGAAAATACCATGATGTGAGGGTAGCACTAATACCTCTAAATCACTGTTGATTTTTTACCTGATATGGGAATGGATTGACATTTTCATATTTTTTCAACTTTCGCGTGAGCTTGAGATGTTGACAGTAACATACTGTAGAAATATTCCATTAAAACATAGTGTAAAAAGGACTTTTTATACAAAAGAAAATACAATAAAAGCTAAGTATGCAATTCAGTGTCCTGCCTTGATTGTAGGACTTGTTTGTATCTCTGTTTTTAATAAGATACATTTTGTGTGCAAACCTTTTATCACACTGTGTCTGACTTAATGTGTGAAGCACTTTAGTGTGGCATGATCGTTTTGTTACTTCAGGCAGTCCTCCAGCTGTGGGCCAGCACTTTGTCAAACTGATTTGTGCTTGGCAGGAAGCTAAGAACACAAAACACTTTCAGTCATACATTATTACTTTGGGGGACTATGCTCGGAAATAGCCAAAAGGGTTATCTCAATCCTTTCAACAGTGTACAGTTTGGTCTGCTAATCAGTCACAACCTAGGCTCTTAGAAAGGGAAGGATTAATGGCAGTTTTCAGAAAATTCTGTTAAGTTTACTGTGGTTTAGTAGTCTTTTAAGCTGCATAGCTACTCCAGTCAATTACACACTGATTCTCATTCTTATGACAATGATTACAATAAGAAAAGGAAATTGTACAACATGAATCTTTTCTTGTGATAAAGATTATTGCAAGGATTTTACAGGGTACAAAATTAAACTCACCCTCTTCACAATCTTGAAATTGTCATCTGCTGTCCTCTTCAAATGCCATAAGGGAGGTGAATGCTTGGACATTATCAGTCACAGAACTAGAAAGCAGATCTGTGCTTCCTTCAACACAGTGAATCATCATGTAGAGATTGTATTATAAGTGATAAAGGCTGCTACTTAATTAATAAATGGGCAAGAAATTAGGTCTTTTAATTGAGTTGAACAAGATGGGGAACAGGGATGAAAAGCAGAGCTTGGCCAAGTTGACATGTTTGGCAAAATTCCCCTTTTTTAATGTTTAGATGAAAATTTGAGTAATAGATCAAAAAGATAGATGCTCAGTCTCAGTTTTTGTGACTGTTTAGGTTGCATTAACACTTAAATTTACAAATCTTGCTGGCAGTGGTTCATAACTGAGTTAGCTTGACATTACTTTGGGATGAAACAATTGAAATGCAGATTTGAAGAAAAAACATGATAAAATACACCACTATTTATATGATCATCCAAGCATTGCTTCAAAAATCTAACCTGAATATCCTTTTTTTCTTGTTTAGACAAATGCACATCCCGCGGCACTAAGGAAAGCTAGACTAATTCTCGTTAAAACATAACCTTTGTGCAAGGAGCATGTAGGTTCTTCATTTTTATATACAGTTAATAGATTTAGAATACAGTTCATCATATGACAGCTAAAATAATATAAAAATCAATACATTCAGGACTGTGACGTTGTTACAATGCAATTTTAGTTACAGAAGGGGAGATAGCTTTCAAGAGCAAAAGAAGATAGGGTCTTACTTTATTTTGTTTACTTTAAGGCTATTCAGCACAAATGAAACATAGGCACCTGAGTGTTTCAGGGTCCAATTCCAGAAGCATCAGTTGTCTCTTAAAATAAAAAATAATATTATAATCTATTTTAAAAACAAACAAAAAAACAATTTAAGATTGTGACAAGGTCATAAAGTGCTGACACTTTTCCCCTTTATGTCATAAATCACCACGTAATTTTCACTACATAGATCCACCCTGTACAAATGCAAAATCTGACGATAAATGAAAATTAATTATTTCATAGGTGAAAAGTTGGAAAAATATGGATACATTGTAACAGAAAGTGATTCATCCATGCAGTTGTACAATGATAAGGACATACACATTTTAATGATAACATGTTCCAAAGGAGTCTGTCTTATATGTATGAGTATAAATAACTACTGTGCTTTCATCAATGCATCATTTACCAGTTTTCATTTCTCTCTTTTTTTAGTGTTTTTTCCCAAACCTTTATCGCTATGGACAAAGCTGCAATAAATACAGAGTGACAGCAATGTACTAAATAAAGACAAATGTGATTTCTACTGCCTGTAGCTGTTACCTAGTCACAAGTTCATGGCAGCGGGGTGAACAGGCTCAAGAAAAGAGGAAGCAGGGGAACAACTAACAGGCTCCAGAATGTCTTCCTGCAGCTCTGCAAATGGAATTTCACCAAAAAAAGGAACTTGGATTAAATAGGAGGACACACTACTTGGTAAAAAGACCACTCAGATCTTGATGCTGGTTTTCAAAACACTTCATTTCAAGAACACAGTAGTGCAAAAGAAATGGAAAGTACAGAGCGAAATCTATAGTTGAAGGAAGCTATGGCATTTTTGCCATTTGTTACATGGCATTTTTGTTCAGATGAGGAATACATTTTTTTAAGTGAATATCCTTGTTTGTCCCCACTTACAGTGTTTCTGATTACATCACATAGGACATGAACAGGATTCCTTTCAAATAAAATTACACCAGAACTTGCAACCCTGATGTGTAACTAATACATTCTACATACATTTAACTTCTAACTGCTAACAGGCATTCAAGTCCCCAGGGAGAAACAAAAGTTAATCCAAAATAAAGATCCTGAAATACATAATGTGGACACTAAGCCTTCCACATGAATGGTTTTGCTGTCAAGATCCACTCCAATAGAGCTGTGCTACTTGCTGTGTTGGGCTGAAGCTTGTTGGCCAATGCTAACAGAGACACAAAAAGGCAGAATGTCTGGGATTTTGCACACCATACCCAGTACTCCTCCAAATTACCTCTGAACAACTGCTGCGCTGCAGCCTGAAAAAAAATTATTCACTGTAACCCCATATGTTTCCCATTTAAAATCTATGAGGAAGATCTGAGAAAATCTGTGTCTACATTCAGAGCTCCCTTTTAAACAAGCTTTATTGACAACACTTCTCTGTTCCTTTTTCTGCCTGAGCAGTACTTTTAAAGTATGAACCAGATTTTGATATTTTAACTTCAAATAGTTATCAGTTTACACTGAAAATGACATTAGTTGGGGCTAAAACAGTACTCTCACATTGAAAAAAGACTCCAAATATATAAAAAATTCAGAAGATATTACAAATTATATTGATTCTTTCCCACCCACTGAAATCATTCTTGTTATATGTGTGAAACTTTCATTCAGGAAAACAGTTATTCTTATTTCACCCCCTATATGTTACTTGCCCTTACATTTCACTGTATACTTAGATTTGATGAAGTCATGCGTTGTAGAAAAAATCTTGTGGTGGACATAAGATAGTGGGAACTCCAATTCTATTTCTTTTCTTTCCCAGTTTTCATCTAGTGTTAGTTTCTGTATACTGTGTTATGCTTACATTATTTGAAAAACATTTCACTAATATGAAATGTCCCTGTTAAAATACTTTAAGGCAACCTTTTAGCCTTTCATTTGAGAAGTCATATTCTTGAATTCTATCACAAGCATTTATGTTCAACAACCCCTCAAAGATTTTTGCAGTTCTCATCAGCTCCCTTTCCAATTTCCAGCATAAATGATATTACCTCACTGGTCTCATCAGAAACATATGTAGGAGCATAATCATACCTCTAATCTGCTTTCTTTATTCAATTCTTTATTCAATTGCTAATTATGGAGTTGATCTGCTTCTCTTTAAATCCCATTTAAATTTCATATCAGAAAGGATATTTTTGAATAAACATGTTTGCTTTAGAAACTTTGTGTTTTGAAAGTTCCCAGTTTTTATATGACAGTTATATGATGATCACATTTATTTATCTTGACATGTCATAAAACAATCAAAAGCATTTTCAGTGTTAAGGCTATGTGAAAAAAGTATCAAAATGTAATATATAGTATTTTGATAATACTAACATTGATGTCATGTTTACACTTCTGTTCAATATTATATGGCAAGAGAATTATGCACAACATAGAAATACAAGCGTCAGCACCAATTCATTGACAGTCTCTAAAAATAAAATTACTTAGAGATTTAAGCATTTAAGCATGAAGTATTAATAAAGATTTAAAATTCCTTCATGTAGTTCAATAGGGCTGGAGGACCATTAAATTTTTTGTTCAATAGTTTAACCAAAATGTGGAAGGAGTGAAGAAATCCACTTGGATAAATTAAAAGACAATAAATCGCTAACTATTTATTTCATTTTCTTCATTGATATGAATGGAAGCAAAAAAAATTTTTTTTCTCCCCAAAACAAAATCCAAATCTTAAAGCAGAATATATAATTTCTACTTCAACAGTTGCAAGGTAGATGCTACTTCACAAAGCTAGAATCCAGGAAGAAAATTAACTCTTTAGCCTAAATAGCTCATATATTTTCTAAATGTTCTGCATCCTTGTGAGTTCTTTATATACACCAGGATTTGAGTTAAACTAACCCAAATTGCATAAAGTACACAACAATTCAGTAAGAATGCAGAGAGAATTGTCTACTATATGAGTTACTCTAACTATGTAAGTTACAGGCCAAGGCCCACTGCAGGAAACCTAGAGTCCCTTAAACCTTGTAAGAAGCAGGAGACTTGCATGGAAATCCATGTTAATCTCTTGACAATAGAAGAAGATAAACAGCTCCATAGTTTCAAAATTACTACCTCTCCTACAGGAACCTAATATCCTTCCTTACTTTTGTCACATTAAAATTTTCCAGGCACCTAAATTCCTCCTTCCTATGAAGGATGATCTCCAGAACTCTCATTTTCCATCTAGTTTCTTTCATTTTTTTTTAATAGAACTGTGCTTTGTGCACCCACCCAAGAAGTAAAAGATTTGTGTGTGATCCATTCCTTTACCTAGAAAATTTTAACGTGTATACGTCATCAATGATCTATTTATATGCTGTCAGCCACACAAGAAGCATCCACTCAATTTATTGAAGCAACCAGTGTTCAACAAGTCTATGTCCTTGAATATAAGAAGAGAATGAAGCCTATGAGCATCTAATGACAAAAAAAAAGGGACATAGAGTGCCTACCTTCCAGCAGCTTATGTGAAGTGGCTAGACAACTTTATCTAACTGCTGCTTTCATGCTGCATAGTGTATTTACCCTTTTTAAGTTTTGCAGTATTGATGCAATGTCAGCTACTATCTTTCAGAGGAGAATTTCCAAAGCGACACATTGGGAGTCATACAAAACTAAAAAAGCTAACAAAAGACTGGGGGATCAGAGGGAACGTACAGACACAGCAGCAGCTTGACAATGTACAGCATGCTAAGATATTTTACAGCCTTCATCAGTTAATACCTTTTATAGAAAAAATGTATCTTTGTCTCTTTTGATAATTTATTATTTCTGCAATAATTGGCTGATCCAGAAAGTCAATACTCAAGATGTATTTATAGCTAACAACAGCTTCTTCATCATGTACCTTGAAAATCTTTATTAACCTTAAATAACCCTCACACTTTAGTATGAAATTTACATTAAATACATTTTAGAACAAAGGTGACTTTTACTACAACTCTTCTCCAAGGCATGCTTAGCAATACCTACATGGTCATCAGCCCTTTGAGTGACAGAAAATCATAGAATCATGGAATGTTTAGAGTTGGAAGGAACCATAAAGATCACCGAGTTCCAAACACCCTGCCATGGGCAGGGACACCTCCCACTAGACTGCGTTGCTCAAAGCCCCCAGCCTGGCCTTAAACACCTCCAGGGATGGGGCACAACTTCTCTGGGCAACCTCATCCAGTGCCTCACACCCTCACAGGAGAATCACCTTCTTTTGATGTAGCTCAGGATGAGGTTGGCTTTCTATGCTGCCAATGCAGTGCACACCACTAGCACATGTTGAGCTTCTCATCCACGAGAGCCTTCCCAAGGCTTTCTCCTCAGGGCTGCTCTCCAGCCATTCTCCACCCTAGCTATATTTCTGCTTGGGATTGCCATGTCCCAGATACAGGACCCTGCACTTTGCTTGCTTTAACTTCATGCGATTTGCTCTAACCCACCTCTCAAGACTGCCCAGGTCCCTCTGGATGGTATCCCTTCCCTCCAGTGTGTTGACCACGCCACTGAGCTTGGTGTCACCGGAAAACTTGCTGAAGGTGCATTCTATCCCACTGTCCATGTTTCCAATATGTTAAATAGCACTGGTCGCAGTACCAGCCCCTTCATCACCATTCATCATCGACCACCATTTGGACCTTTTGCACGTGAGGCAAATGTGATAACCACTACATTACTGAAACACAGTTCAAATGCTGATAGTATTTTACTTCATCATTAGTATCTTTTCAGAGAAATAGTTTTGAATGTAAACCAATTACTTTTTTTTCTTTCTCTATCACCTCTTCATATCTAAATAAGCCTCAGGAATCTGGGGCTTGAATGTGACTAACTAAACTGACAGAATGGGGAGACAGTAACAAAATGCATCAATATGGACATGAAATCATCATGTTGCTGCATCTACTGCAGTCAGTTCCTGTCAGTATGTCCACTCTATAATAAATCTTATTTTCTTATAAATCTTTTCTCTACCTAAAAAAGTATAATCACAAATGACAAATCAAGACAATGTATGACACAAAAGAGAAAATCAGCTTCCTCAAATGGTCTTGAGAACACAAATTTTCTAGATCTGTGTTTGCCAAATATTGTATTACCTAATTTTTAACATTCATTACATACCATTTTTAGAGTGGGGGGAGTGAGTGGTGCTGTGCTCTCTCCCTTTTCCCCCTTTGTTGTCTTGTAAAAAAAAGATAAACATTAAAGCCTATTTTTTTTCCCCTATTCATGTAAAAGCTTACTGATACTATTTGGGAATGTGTATAAAGAATGGTAACTGTAGTAAAACATGGATGAACCTGTCTGGAAATATCCACACATTTTCTACAACATACGTGCATGCAAGAAGTAAAAAATTGATCCTAAATTTGCCAAGTATGTTCATGATTTGTTAAAATTTCCTCATAATTTTTTTAGCTGGATGCCTTCACTATAATCTAAAAAAAAAAAAAAAAATTACTAAATCATTAACATTATTATGAATACCGATGAGACAGGAAAAATTAAGATGCAGATAAACTCCTTTTTTTTTTGTTCTCTAGACCAAGTAGTTTACTAGTAACCAAAGGAATAAATTTAGCCTGAAATACTCAACTGTGTTCCTCAAAGCAAAATTCTTTCTTCAGAAATGTTTTTTTGAACAGTATCAGTTGCTTTGTGCTTACAGTAAAAAGATTCAAGGTCTAGTTAGGCACTTATACAGATCTTACAGTTATCAAAATATCTCAAAATTTTATTACCAGAACATTGATTATTTTATTGAAACATCACTGGTGTAGTAGAAAACTACCAACTCCATTTTGAAGAAAGAAAAATTTATTTGAAAAGCAAGGGTTGATTAAGAACTTGCTGGAAATCAGTAAAAGTGTGGCTTGAGTTCTACAGCTACTTCAGCTTGGACTGGTGGGTCCAGAGTGCTGTCATGCACTTTGAAGGCATAGAGGGATCTTTACTAGGTTGCAGGAATTAGCAGTGTGCCATTTGTAATGACCAATGTGTGATCAAGGTGTGTGGGGTTTTGCTGCTTTCGATTACTATCTTCATATCATTGAAAAAGAGATCAGTGCCAAAGGTCTGATGTGGATTTTTCTGTTCCCTGTTCATCCTCAAATGAGTTTAAGACTGCTGCTAGCATAATACGATGTAGTCAAGGGTCTGCTGATTTCCTACTCCCTCAAATGCACAACTCCTCTGGTGGCTTTATGTAACTTCTCTTCAGAAAGGTGTAAAAAAGAAGTGATATTTTTGTTGTGCAATGTTATGAACATAGAATACCACCATGTATAAAGATGTGTGTGTCTTTCTGTTTAAAACATTTCAAATATGTTAAAATGATATTCTATTTTATAACATATTTTCAGTAAATTTTTACATGCCTTTCACATGAATGTCCTCTCTCTGTCTTATCACACCATTCTTTAGTAAAGGCCATCTACCACTGATGTTACTTTGAAAAGGCCTTTGGACGGTAACTACCATTGTACAGGATACTTCAGAAAAGAGGTATAACCCTTAATTATTTGAACACTGTATATTAATAAAATTGCTTAAAGACTTATTAATTATTAGAATTATTTAGCAAATTACTCAAAAATGAAACTTGAAATTATAGCTACAATTTAAGTAACTTCTACAGCTATATAAAGATTAGTATAACACATAATGGTATGATTGTAGTAAAAAACAAATATATCCAGACATCATCTCTAGAGGTATTTCACAAAAAGGCAGAAATACTGATTCTCTGAAAGTTCTTGATACTTGCTACAGTATCTCTTTGTCTTAGTGATGTCCTGTCTCATTAAAAAATTCCAGAACCTATTATCATAAATGTATAAATAAAAATGCTTATTATATCAAAGTGTTACTTTTTTTCTTCAAGTCTTCAGAAGTATATAAAGGCCCAATCTCATGGTTTAATTTAAGTAATAAACTCACAGTCACAACCGTTTTATTCAACATATATCATAGCTTTCATGATTAACATAGCCCAATTTTGCAAAACAAGAAATGACCATAATGCAGGATTCTTTATGAAGGTGTTTTTTAAAATTTTGTATTAATATTGCTTCCAAAAAATGGGTAATGTATCAAAGTAAATTTTCCTAAAAACATCATTCATGTTATCAGTTGCAACAACAAAATAAGATCATAAAAATATAACGAGAAATAGTGGATAATTACTAGAACGAAACTCAAAACTCAGCAGATCTGGGAGCTCCCTGCCCTAGCTAGGTGGCTTTAGGAAAATTTGGCTGTCTTAGAAATGAAAAAAAGCTAATTTCAGAAGGCAGCTTCTCTGTTTTTAGTGAGAAGATAAAAGTTTTTATTTAGATTACTAATGTAATCTAAATGTACTAATACTACTAAATACTAAATACTACTAATACTACTAAATCTGTAATCTAAATGTACTAATACTAATGTAATCTAAATGCATTCAGAAGTGTTTTGTGGTTTTTCTGCATGAAAATCATTTGAGTTCTGATCCCAGCTTTTCATTAATACATATTTTTCATCAAATACTATTACCTGTTTTGTAAGCAGTAATTCCTAAACCAAGTACACTCTATGTAACTTGCATACTGCTTGTTATTGTCAGCCTGGAGAGGGATAACAGTGTGAAAACAGTAATATCAAAAGTAACTTTACAACACTTCAGAAATACATTCATCCTGTCAAATTTATAAGGAAATGAAAGTAAAGCTTTTCAAGATTTTCTGTCTTAAATAAGCACTAAAAGCCTTGTAGCCTTTTATGCTTTACAAAATAAACTCATAAGGCATGTGTAGGCCTACATATAGCCCAGACTTTATCTTTCTAATCTGATGATGAACACAGCAGGCCACCATCTGGTGTGCACATACATCAACAACTAAAATGCAGTCCTATAATTTAATAATCACAAACTTTAACTGCTACTTACCACTTCTTTCCAGATACAGAAGGTCTCATATTAAATATGTTAAGAAACGTAGAAAACCAGCATATGATTAATTGGTTTTGTTCCAGATTACAGATGCAGACAGTGAAGCAGGGAGAGCTTTTCTGTTGCTACAGAAACCTGACACTGAGGATTTAATGACACCCTCAGACGGTGGTGTACTGGAGATTGTCTGCTTGAGGGATTAGGCAGCGATCTTGCTGATAGGAAATAAGAATGAATTCTGAATGTTTTCAATTTACTTTACCAGAAGAATCTTTCATTGCCTCAAATGTATTAATTTGATAATGGATACAAAGTATTTATATTAATGTTAGAAAAGTATACACCAGTGAAACACAATCTGGAAGCTCTCTAGCCAGTAGCTAATCTTACTAAGACTTTTACTCAATATGTAAAAATTATAAAATCAATATTATATTTCAAGATTTTATTCTGAAGAAGGTATATTTTGATTCCTCAAAACATTTGTCTTTAAACTGGCAGCTTTTAAAAATGAAGACTTTTAAAGATCTTGTATTTAAATTAATGAATTATTGTTAGAAAGGAATAAATTAAATTCCAGATTCATAGAGGTCTGGAATTATTGGTATTCAGGGATTTACTTCAGTCAGTCGTGTATTTAGATTTGTAAATATTTTTAATTTCCGATATGAAGTTTAAAATAATAGTAAATAATACCAAAAAAAAAAAAAACTGAACACAGTTTGCATGAACTGCAAAGTATCACCTGTCTGCATGTAGCTTGATATAAGTCTTGATAGTTCAAAATTTTCTTTAATGAATTCTTTGTCTACTTCACAAATAATTCAGAGTTTAATTTCCCTCTGCGCATTAGTTGTCATCGAATGAATAAATACCATAACAATATTTTCTGAAAAAAAAATCATAATTCATATATCAGGTATGTCTTTTTTTTTTATTATTATTATATCCAAGCACAAGAATAGTAGTTAATTGGGAAGTTTGTATAAATACATAGAAAACATACTTTATATTTGATTGAAGGTCTTTTGTTCTAAGGTATTTAAGAAACCTATTATGTGTCCCAAATCCCTACAAAATTCTGGGAAGCCTGTTGACTGTATTCACAAAAGCAACTCTTTTCCTTCAAGAATAAGGTCACTGCAACTTTGTCTCCAAACAGAACACAAAGGCCTACCATCTCAAATGTCTAAACCAAACATCACACAAGAGCAATTGTTCTATCTTCCTTTGAAGGTTAAAGATTGATTCAGCCCTACTGGGATTTAAGTCTGTATCTCCAGGATGCTTAGGTGTTTTAAACCTGAAGATAACACCATCAATAGACCTCACCATTAACATCAAAGAGAATGTCTGATTACATCAATGGATTATGTCAAGCAATACCTCTACCTACTGTCCTAAAGGAAATATAAAGGGAAAAAACCAGTAAGCACTAGGAAAAGCTTACTTAGAGAAACCTCACTAATTTCCCTATAATCCTACAGTATTTGCTCTTTGATTCTTAAATAATATTGGATAAATTATTTTTCAGTCACGGTCAAACTAAAACTTCATGAAAAAAATGGTTCCAGCTGAATAAATTATTTTTCCTGTTACTTTTTTAATAAGAGCTAAAAAGAGTAGTGTTCTCCTCAGCAACAACAGCAACATCAACAAAATAATATTAAGATTAATTTGGAGTCAATATAGGTAACCCTGGGATAAATACTCTGATCCCCTTTGAATTAAACAAAGAAGCAAGCTCAACTTGTATGGTCAGAACAATGGGTCTGGCTTATTGTCCTGCTTCAGCTGCAGTGATCAAGCCTCCTAGTCATTCGCTGGCTGCCCTAACAGTCTTTTAAAAGAAAGAACTGTATGAAAATGAAACTATTTCACACTCATTTGAAGAAAACACATGTCATTATCATTATATTTTATGTCCTTTTTTCCTTTAATTCTCAAGTGTATCAACCTCATGAATTGCTATAATTAAAAAATTTCTAGTCAATTCAATAATTTTCTCATTTAGGCATTATAAAGAATTAGGAATTATGAAGAATAAAAGAGGTCATTATTTTGGTTCTGGGCTCAGTTATAATAGCACATCAATAAGGAGAGGTATATCAATGTGGATATCATATCAAGGCAAACTCAAAAATTCTTCCTGCTTGTCAATATTGCAGTCCATGTTGTCAGTCTTGCGGTTTGCAACAGATGATTAATTCCTTCTTCCTCTCCTATTCCTCTCTCTCTTTAAACTTTCTTACTTCTCAAAAGATCTCATACTGGGACTTACTTACCTATAAGTAATTCTGTTCTCACTTTAACTGTGTGCATCATATATTTCCATTTCATTGTGAGAGCTGATCTCTTTTGGTTAAGGACTACATATGTTTTCTCACTCCACTGTTCAATGGATACATTTGAAGCTACATGAAAATGTTAAATAATGAACAATGGAAATTAATTCAGAACTCTGTCTTGCCAGAACTTAAATCTTGCAAAATTTCATGGAAACGTTATTGAAAACAAAGTGGGGACAGCCATCACAGAACTATCTACAGATCTATGTTTGATAGTAGCTTAGAGCAGATTGCTTTTTGTCTATATAGGTACTACTGCACATAATCTCTGCCCTTCAGTATATATGCCTATATATGAAGCCTAATAAAATAAGTAAGCACTTTAAGGCACATTGGTTCATGTTATCATATTCCTTATTGTATTTAGACATTGTATAACATATATACATAGTAGTAGTATAGCATTTTATACATATGGTATAGTGATCTGCATTTTTTTGCTCCATTTGGTATGAATCTGAAGGTCTAATAACCAGACACTAGCTTAATCATTTTAAAGTAAATAAAGTTGTATCTTTTTATGTAAAGCCTACAAAAAAAGGGCTGAAAAATACAAAAGCATCTTGTCACTGAACAGGCTGTTTCATCACTGGACTACAGTTTGGTTTGGC
>VZRU01017668.1:0-46116 GCA_013398155.1 Pedionomus torquatus | reverse complement strand
GTTTTTTTTTTTTTTTTTTCCATATTAAGCACATATTTCTATCACTTAAATCATAAATTTAGTTTCTTATTTTTTTGCACAGCTTTCATCTAAGTATCTCAACTTCAACAGATATTATTTGAAGGAAACTACCCATGTACATGTCTTAATCATGTCACACTGTCAAAATGGCTAAAGCTGATGTGCGTTTCAGTGGCACATATTGGTTTATCCAGAAGCAGGTCCAGATTTCCCAATCTACATTCCCAGAATGAGTGGCAAATATTGGTTGATACAGAAACAGGTCCAGGTTTTCTGATCTACATTCCCAGAATATCCTGCAGGAACCCAAGCAGTTCCCACAATTGGACCCTGGTGTGAATTCATGGGACAATGTCAAGGCAGAATGATGCATAAAACAAGATGCCATGAGAAGAGATTGGGATCCTAGCTAAAGCAGGGAACAAGGGAATGAGAAAGGACTACACTATGACTAGGATATGAAAGCAAATGTGGAATCTATTATTGGGTTCCAGGTATAGAGTGGAAAATTAAGTATAGGGCTTTTTGTTGTGATCTGAATTTGGAAGACTAGGGTAAGCATGAAAGAAAGTTCTTATCCAGGCATACAGCATAGTACAGAGCTGGGTTTATTGTTGATATTGCTTACACCTCTACTTTTTTTGCTGTCTATACCAGCAAACGCAAGAGAAATTGAGTCTGAAATCTGATAAAAAACAATGGTGAGGTTTACAGATTTTCACTAACACAAGTGTTTTGTCTACCTTTACTTCCTTATATCATAGTTATACTTACCTTTTCTTCACATTTGCAAAAATTTTAAAATAGGCACATTTTAAACCATATATAATTTACATTACTGTCTATCTGCAAAATTAATTGGGCTGTTACTAAACCATCGAGGAAAGAAAAACAGGTAAATAACTTTTCCTGCATTAAAGACTATAAACGTAAAATAAGATGTTTAACAAGCTGTAAATTGGCTTGTCTTTGGTGTTTGAACTTTCATTAAAATGAAGCCATATTGGAAATCTGAGCAGTGCAATTGCTAAAAAACCCAAAGCCTATAATAATGGCTGATTAAAAAAGACAATTTTTAACAATATAAGAACGCTTTGTAATTTGGGAAAAAAAAAAGACATCTATTGACTTCAAATATTTTAAATACACCTATTTTCACCACAAAGAAACATAACCAGGAAAAGCAATTTAAAATAAACTGCATTTTAGTGAGCGCAGACATGCTATGATCTTATGATACTATGCTATGATACTTATTTTCAAACGCATCATTCCTAAATTTCAAGACTAATAGCAGGCATGAAATTAATACAGATATTCCCTCTTCCCTCCCCCTGTCACACACCCTTATAATGGTGTTGCTCGTAATAGAAGGCATCAATTGTGAACAGTAAACAGAGAGTGCAAAGTCAACAATTTATTTTTCTTCAATTTTTTTTTTTTAATGATGCTCATTAACATTCTGATAACCAACTGTCAGGAATCATTCCTGTATTCATGAATGAAAGCACAGTGGAGAAATATCAAAACTAAACAAATCTCTCACAGAGGAATTTCTTTCAGCCTATCCTCTCTGCACACAAAATAAATCAGAGTTCAACCAGCCACATGTTTAAAAGTGCCTTTGTAATAAAGGTGTCAGAAAAAAAAACTACATGAAAATAGTATACACCAAACAAACCCCTAAAAGCTATAGTCTGTAACTTAGCCAGGGTGCTATAGGTAAAATAGGAATTCCATTTATCTTTGATAATGCAAAATCTATTAGTTACAAAAAGAACATGGAAAGAGTTTTCTTTACTATTTTCTGTCAGATAATGTCTGGATGTGTGACTGCAAATCAGAAAATAAGATCTGTCATTGCTCAGTTTACTAATATAGAAGAAACCTTATGTCATCTACTTCTGGTCTCCATGTACATGCTTATCTTTACCTTAAAGGATGACAGGAGGTACAAAGGAGTTTTAGCACAAACACATGGAGTTTTGTACACAAGCTCTCACCCTTCATCTCAGGACCTGGCCATCTCTCAATCTGACAACCCCTTTGTCATGGATTAGCCTCAGACAGCAACGAAGAACCACGTGGCAGCTGTGCTCCCTCAAACAGCCCACAGCTGTGAGGAGAGGATTGGAAGAAAAAAGACAAAACTCATGGATTGGGACAAAAACTGTTTAACAGAACAACAAATAGAACAAGGAAGACAATAACGGTAGTGTGAGAAATGGACTTAAAGTTTTGCTTCAGCTACTTTGTATCCTTTGGTCAGGATACACATCCTGAGAGGCGCCTTGAGATAGCAGATTCTCAGGACGGGCCTTCTNTCAAAAATTTCTAATAAATCCTTTTGTACTTTGTTTTTAACCTTTGCTTCAATGACTTTGTCCTCTTTTACATTTTACTAGTGAGCCGTTGTTTCTCACAGTAGCATGGATGGAGAAGGATATAAACACGGATAGGATACCTACTGCTCATGGACTACAACCTGGCCCGGACCGCTGCCGACCCCACACTGCCAACTGCTTCCTGTCCCCCCTCTGGTCTGGCCAGCTCCCAGCCACCCACTGGGCATGGCTCACACCAGGTGGAATATCTGGGCCCCTGCTAGAGCCAGGGGAGAATTAACCCTACCCCTCCCAGAAACCAGGACACCCTTCCATTTTCAGGTAGGGAAAGAAGCTTCATTGAAATTTGGTCAGCTAGCAAATAACCTGAAAAAATGCAAAGGCAAGAAATTATTTCTAATAATAAAAAAGGCAAATGTACTCCACAGGAATCTCACCTGCCACAACCAAGTGTTTAAAATCACTTTAACCTTCAGTAGATTTACTTTTCCATGCATACTTTAAAATCATATGCAAGGCATAATGTATAATAGATGTGATTAATACATGCCTAGGGCATGCTGCAGGCATTTGTTTGCACACCCTCAATCTGTTATCAGCCAATGCGACTCCACTTTATCATGTTTTGTTGCTAGTTTATTTGACCATGTTCTTCATCTGTCCCTTTCTATAAATGTATATACATATGCGTATATATATATAACCACAAAAAGCATCTAAGTTTTCATATACATCCTGTTTTAGAAAATACTTCTTTCCTTGATAATTATAATTTTATTGCTCATTCTCTATGTAAATAAAAAATGTTTATCCAATTAGACTTTCTGTTTCCAGCAATACTTGCATAATTAGTCCTGGCTGTGCTTACCAGAGCAAGCAGCTTACTTTAATACACCAAGTCAAGATGAGAAGCCATCTACAAGCTATTTTGCCTCTTTTTACTCATTTCAGCATAGTTAAGAAGTGTTAGGAGAGAGACACTGAGATCAGAGCTATCAGTTACTGTCCAAAATATAGACTGGATCAAACGCTTATTTACTGAAGACTGTATTAGATGTCTTTAGAAGGACAAAAGAAAAAATTATAAAAATGCAGTGTGTATGTATCAGAGGAAGACTCCTATGGATTTGAAAAGAGATTGTATTCATTTTGGTGCCCAGAAGCTAGTATGGTCCCAGATTACCTGGAAATTCAGTTAATCTGACCATAATTTTACAGTGCTTTAGAATTTGACGTCCCCACTCCTTCTTTGCTACTGTCACCCTCACTTTTACTATGGTAACTTTAGAAAGACAGATTTGGGGTAGGGTGAGGGTTAGGACAATGACCGTTCTTTATGTAGCATGCTGGAAACCCTAAGAAATGTTACTTCATTTGTTTCTGCATTCACAAAACAGAGAGGATAAGGACTCTGGTCCATTTACTGTGTTCCTTACAGTGCTGTGAATTTTAAAGCCAAAAACAGCCAAATGAGAGCTTCTTTGGAGATGGTAAAAACAGGTTTTGATCTGGACTTGATCAACCCATATAAAAATACAGACTGGACTATTTTATAACTGTCTGTAATTCATTTTACCCCATTAATTGTAACAGATAAATTTGTACCTTATTTTTCCAACAAGAAGCAATTGGGTACTCTGTAGTTTCTCATAGGCTGCCTCTGAAAGCAATTCAGCCTGTGCAGATGGCCTTCACAGGGATGACACATCACTTAAGTCTCAATTAGCTTCTCACTGCAGAGTTTAAATGGGATTACATGATACATAAAACCTTGCTGGCACCGTCTGAAAAAAGGTGATTTACAACCTCTGAAATTAAAGCCTAGTATCTAATGAAGTAGTGGTTTAAGCACTCTATCATGATTTAAAAAAAAAAAAAAAAAAAAAAAAAAAGATACTGGAATATAGTCTCTTTTTTTGAAATTTTAATTGAAGAATATTTTGGCACATTCAGGAACTCTAGGTCTCAAAGTCTGGCAAATGACCAGAAGTATCACACCCATACTGACATTTTTCTCATCTGCGTTTTCTCAGAAGCATGCATTTGCTCTGCAGTTGTAGGATGCAGGACATTAGCTTCCTTCCTTTTTTCTTTGCTACAATGTTTTAAACTCACAAGCAGCAAAACTGAAGCCATCAGATTTTGCTCAACCCAGATTAAAGATCAATAATGATAGCCGAAATGTTTATTTCATGTTCCAGCAGGGACATATATCTCCAGCCATCAAGGCAGCTGATAGTCTTATGGTCCCATAGACTGATTGCAGTACTTAGACAAATAATGGTTGCAACAAAAAGTAAAGACGGACTTGCAGAAACAGTGTTTTTGCATATTACATTGATAATATGGCAAGAGAGTTCTAAAAAGGGCAATGAAAAAAGAACATTTATTTCTGTTCATTGGAAGCTGAACAATTAATTGATTTTTAAATTACCCTCCATTCTTACAGGATGCTTTTCAACTGTTATTTTATTGACTGCCTTTTTCTTCATATAAATAACTTGCTTCTCTATTGAAGTTTACTGAAACAGTGAGGTTTATGATTAAGCTTAAACTAACAAAAAATTTTTTTTTTTCCTGGAAGAACTGTTAGAATATACACATTTATTTAAATCTATCTGACAAAAGCTCTATCTGTTTCCTTTGAGCCTCTGATGTTCTGCTAGTTTTCTTGCAGGTTTGTTTTTTTGATGCAAAAATATCTAGTGGTAACATGTTTTGAAGAAAGATTCTAAAAGTATGAAGAGTTTGTAAAGTGCTACATGCTAGAGTAATCCCTAATGCAGGTTATCCTCGTTGATAAAAATCTTTGAAGCAGAAGGTTCATTAGGCTCCAAACATTAGACCAGTTTTAATTCTTAGGTTAAGGGAGATTCTTCCTCTTAGTATATGAAGTGTCAAAAAAACGTTGGTAAAAAATAAAAATAAGTTTACCTTCTGCAACTGCTTTTTAATTTCAATATAGCCAAAACAGGCAGTGAAAAGACATAATTTTAAAATAAAAACTTTTAGAGGATCACCACGAAAGGCCAGCTAACAAAATATGATGTATCAATAATAAAGGACTAAAGCCCAGAAGTGTGAACAGAAGATTGTTACGCAGGAACAGAAAGGTGATGTTACATGTATAATCAGCATTAAGAAGATCCCAGTCGGAATAGCACAGTCAATTTTTCACTTTAAAAATTCCTTGAGTTTGGAGATGATTTGTAAAAATGGTACTAGAACTGAGACACTGTCCTGGTTTGAGGTAAAATAGAACCAACTTTCTTTTCAGTAATTTTACACAAAAGTTTGGATTTAGCCCATGCATGTTGGACTGTGTTGGATACAGATATCTACATTGAGGTCTCTGTAGTGTAGCTATTGCAAATGGCCTAAATTATTAAGATTCATTTCTATCTTAAGCTTGGCTGAATTACCGAGGTGTCTGGTGCATCTGAGATGCTTGTCCTGTAGGTATCACTCTAGGTGGTGACGTCTCTCCTGCAGGTCCTATGTTACATCTACCAGTCCAGCATGGATACCTCAGATGCTCAGGGGTGTCTATAGTGGTACAAAATACTTATAATTGTGCAATCGAACTGTGACTTTTATTAATATAATTGATGGCATGCAGAAAGATATTTAGCTCATTCTAAAGCAGACACATCTGCCTGAAGACTTTCCTGGCAGCCTTTGAGCACGTTGATTAGATCTATATGGACTGTAATGACAGCTTAGATATCTTCCTAGTTTCTATGTAGATACCTTTGTTACCGATAGATGAATGCAAATATCTGAGTCTAGAGCTGCATTTTACTCACAGTCTGCTTGGACATTTAGGAGGGAAGATGAAACAATCAGAAGCCATCTAAAAATACATAAAGAGGAGAATGCACCTGAGAAAAGACTTATCAGTGTAGAATAGATGAGCAACAGTAAAATACAATGTATGCAAAATTAATCTAGAAAAAAAATTTAAACTTCAGATCTCACTAATTTTAAGAATAAAACCAATAAAACACTCAATAGTCAAGGCTTTATGGACCTGTCCGGAACTGGAAAAAACTAGGATCAAAATTGACTTGATACTTTTTTGTAGTTCTCAATGCTTTTGTAAGAAATATGTAACAGACTACTAGCAAAAATACAGAGTAATAAATTAATTACTTGTTACCTAAAGGCCAGCATCAAGCAAAATGACAGAGTGGATTATCATAACAGGTATTTTTGGCAATAAAATCTATGGCTACATTTATATCAGTTAGTAAAAAGGGGCATGAGATTGAGGTCTTGCCCATGACTGCCAATTTCTGTGAACTCAACCACTGGGGTGGCTTTGCCTTGAGCCAAATAACAGTCTCACAGACAATGTTGAGACAAAGTTGAGGAAATGACGTATGTGAAACCTCTGTTTCTAAGGCACATTTGCATGTAATAAACACAGGAAGTGTAAATTCCCTGCATTCCTTGCAGTTGTAAAATAATGGCATGGCTGTTATTTTGCTGTATTTCACTTCATGTAACTTCCTTACTAAATTATATTTTCCATACAACTGAGCTTCTTTCCTTCAAAATGCAAGCTGTCTTCCAGCACAACATGGAGTGCTTCTTGTAGCTGAGATGTAGTAGAAGAATTATTAGTATGCTATGCATTAGCAACACAGTATCAAAAAAAGTCGTAACAAAACATGTATTGCTGACCCATAACTAGAGGTTATGACAGATATAAGAAGGCTAAGCCAAAGCAATGAAATTGAATGAATTTCTTAATTTATAGTACTGCCAGTTTTTATATGAAAATATAGAAAACTATATATTAATTTTAACATAATATGCTTTGAGCCTAACACAATCTTTTATCTGAGCATTGTCCACTTGACGTACCTGTTATATTATAAAGAGGCGTATTTTAGCATGCATTTTAAAATATGTGCATTGTAGTTTCTCTATAAAATGTAAGTATTTCATGTTTTAACAAATGGCTTTCATTACACAGTGTATATAACGTCTTTATGTGTATCTGCTTTATAATGTAATTTATGATCTTAATGGCATCTATTTTCATACTCTTCCTTTCGTAAAAATTAAATCAAGTACTATCTGTTTATCTGTATCTGTTTTTTGTCATAAGCAATAATAATTGGAAGACGTCCTGCAGCTCTGGTAAAGCTCAGCCTGTGCTGCTCTCACACATTGCTGCATTTGGACCTTAGCATTTTACATCTCTGTATTCCTATGCTTAACAACGTTTGAACAGGCAGGAGCACTGCTCCTTCCTGTCACTTTTCTGCCTCATTTCTGCCTTCTCAGAAATAAGACCATGAGCTCTGTCTGCTTTTACCTTGAAATTAACATGTGGGTGGGTGGGGGCCACGAGCTCTTGGCTTGGCAAAGGTTGGAAACACTTCACTGTGTCCTAAAACTGCAGCTAGTGAGGGGAACACCCAGCACCACTACTCAGACATAATTAAGAAAGAGTGGAAGCTGCAAGGAGATGTGGACTCACCTGAGGATATAAGAACACACAAAAGAAGTGAGAAGACACAAGCAGATGCATTTCACTGGAAAAGAAAGGGCAGTTCCACCTATTTATCCTTGATTCAAAATAAGGGTTTGGATTTCTGTTTCTTTATTTTGGAAACAATGGGAGTCAGAATAATACAGTTAGATTAGATGCCTTGAAATAGCTAAGATAGAGGCAATGATGAGCTAGATAAGAATAATTTGAAACAAAACCTATATACCAGGCTTTTCTTTCCCATTGTGATTTGCATATACTTATAACTGCCCTGTAAAGTAGAGGCAAAAGTAACTTTAAAAGTCTTTTTTTAAAAAACATTGAAGGATTTATATGAAAAATCTAATAAGAATTAATTTACTAAGTTATTATGGTCTAACAAAAATCTGTGTTTGTTTTATCAGTAACAGGAAGCATTGTGGCATTCACATACCTTGTGAAATCAATGTATAATCCTTTCAAATTCCAGAAAAAACTTCTCATGTGCACACATACACATGGAAAGCTTATAGCTACATCAGTTCAACACCTGGTAGAACATACCTGTGTACTGACATATGAGCTTCTGTACTTTAAATTCCTCCACTCAGTAGAAGCTACCTTTTTATGAAATAAATTATATTCCATGATACAACAATGTTAGCATGCAACCCATTTTCAATACTTACAGCAGATTAATTCTCCAAAATAATGTATATCTCTACATTCGTTTTCTGATTATATAAAACACTACAGCAGAGACATCAGAGAGAGTATGTTTTTTGTCTGACCTAAGTATTTGTGAATTCTTTCGTAGATAGGTTCTAACTGCAGATTAATATATTTTTGATATGCCACTTACTGGTTTTTCCTTGCAGTACATAATATGGTTCTTCCCTACTGAAAATTTAGGATGGTATCTTAAGTAGAGAGATCCTATTTACAGAGCTATCACTTCAGCTCAGGCTAATGCAGGAACTGTGACTATATTAGAAATACAGCCCTGAATGGAATACTTGCTTCCTCATCTTCCTGACGATTTTCCATCATATGTTTAGTCGTTCTTTGAGTCATGACCTTTAATAGCTTATAGTTTCAAAATTATGTATGTCTGATATCCAAAAAAAAGACCTTAGAGACATTAGTGGATCAAAAAGATTTCTGAAGGCCTGACACTCATTTATTTTCTTGCTAGTATAGATCATTGGTCACTACACAGAACAGTAAGAGCAAGTGCTATGTTACCCTCAGACTAGAGTAAGAGCAGACACAAAGACCTTTCAAAGATTCTCAACACCTACTTTATATTAGTCATCAAATCATGTTCCAGTCTCTACCATTTAAAGCCATTAAATAGCTAGTGGCATTTTCCATAACAGTAGGAGCATTAACCCCACTGTCCTGGACAAATTCCAATTCAAGTAATTACACTGTGCCAGTAAATCCCCCTGCATTTTATTTGAACATTACATTTCTTTTTCTTCTAGTAAAACATTGTGTGAAGATTGCTGTGAATTGTTAAACAGGTGCCGAGTTTCACCAAAAGTGTCTGCCTTTCAGGGATATGGAACTGATCTCTATAAGATGCAGTAGGGGCTTCTGATATCAATTTGGAATGCATGCTGGTACCCTCTGGGTAATAAGCATTATTTGATGAAACTTTTCTATTATTTCATTATTATATTCATAGAAGGGCGTGCTAAAGAAACACATAAATCTTAAGCAACTGGATGTACAATGCACTAAACTGTTCCTCAGATGTTCTTTCATTAATTTTGAATAGCATTGGGCTGACCGTTTTCTTCCCCTGCATAACTTCTCAGGAACTCAACAATATCCCTGTTTCATAGTATAATAAAGATACTGCTTTCATAATTTTACTTATAGAAAATAGGAGTGCTTACATCTTTGAGCAGCTAGTAGCTTAAAGAGAAGCTCACACCTTTCTCATTGCAGAGACTGGCATTCATCTTCCCGCTTATTTTGAACTAGCCTTAGTCTTCTCTGCTCTCACTGCATTTCTTAAATTATTTGAGCTCTGGGTATTAGTTACTCAATCCTGAGTTTAAATTCCCCCCCCCCCCCCAAAAAACAAAAAAAAAAAAAAAAAANAAAAAAAAAAAAGGTTAATGTCTACATATTCTGGGGCTTTTTTGTATTTTTTTTAAACCAGTTTTAGTCTCGATACTGGAATTAAATACCTGTGCTAAATATTCTGGGGTGCTTTATATAACTTCTCTGTAGTCTTAATAAAACAAATCTGAACTTGTTCCAAGCTTGTATAGATGCAACAAATGAACTGCTCAAAATTTATGACTAATTATTGTTTGCCCAGTGCTTTGAATATATAAAATACTTCGTAAGCGTGAGAGGACACAATCCACTGCAGAGATAATAAGGGCTTTACTGTGTGACCTGTAGTCACATTTTCTGCAGCAGCTTTATATTACTGTATAAGAACATGAAAGTTCGTACACTTTACAAAATTACTTCATGAATGCATTTCACAATTTCAGAAGTCTTCAAATCATGGCACTTCACTCACTTAGAAAAGAGTAAGTCTAGACTTCCAATTGTATAAAAATTCAGCTCCAAATTTTAGTAAGAGCACTGATAGAAATGCTTTAAAATAAGGTGTAGATACTTTCAGAAGTTTCTAGCAGAAACTCCTCTTGCTGTTTACTTGTTTTCAGGCAGAAGTGACAGTAAGAATTTAAGAAATTATGAAAAATCCAAATTTTTGTGAAAAAAGTGAAATTTTGACAAAACAATTCTAGTTTGTAAACTGTTTGCTTAGCTGAGCTAAGAAATCAGATCCATATCTTTCTCTCTTTTTAGCAGCTCTGAGGTTCGTGCCTGGCTTAAAGTCCCCAAACTTGGACCTCAGTTTTCAGACTTAAGACTCTGGCTGTTTAGTGAACAGCTAAAGAGATTCCTGCTCACTGGATACCTACAGAAGACACTGATGAGACCTAATGCCAGCTACACAGTAAATTCCAGTATCTTTTAAGTTAAACTAGAATTAATTTTTATGCAGGATGAACCTCTTGATTATTCTGGCATGAGGACAGGGAGGTGGGCATGGTGAACTTAGAAATGGAATAGTTCTTCCATAGAAATGAAATAGTCTTCCAAATGACATATCATTTTCCCTTTTTTTTTTTTTTTAAATGCAAGATCAGTTTTTAATACTTCAAAACTTATTTTCCCCATGTTTGCATTAGACTTGTGAGTTCATTTTGGAATCTCTCATCAAGCTATAGTACAAATATCAAGCTACAAATAACCTCTAAGTTAATTTTATTTTAATTAACACTAATCTTTAACCATGAGTCATTAGGAAACATATTCAGGGAAATGTGCTGTAGTTTTAAGTAGCTGTTAACTGGTGCACAGCTTCTCTTTTGTTCTTTTTATACTGAAGTCTGTGTAAGGGATGTGTATGCCACTTCCCTTTACAAGTGTAAAGTAACGGTTGTTTGCCTCCACGAGTATTATGCAACTGTGGTCTTCTCGATGCATCAACATCCTAGAGGCAGAATGCCTGTAGCAGGTATCACGTTTAGTGACTTGTTTGGGCTGCTTCATATGACAGTGCAGTTTAACCCACTCCTTTAACTATATGCTTAAGAAAAGTGATGCTGGAAAATGGATTATCTGTGTTTGACTCCTGAGGTACATTTCTAGAAGCCCAGCTGAATTCTGAGCTCTGTGCCTTAACTGTTTTAGTATAACTACTACTACTACTAAGAATACTGTTATTATTACAGCTGCTATTATTATCAAACAGAACAAATAAAGTAAAATACAAATCATGATTAAATAATTTAGTGTCACAGTACAGTGCATTCCTGTAAAATTATAAGTAATTGCAGGCATTTTTGTCTTTTATTTGTTTTCATTCTGCAATCTCCTACTTCACCTATACTATACAAGAAGACCACATCAGACAACTAGAGCATCTACATACATACAAGCAATTAAACTTCAAAATGTGAACATACAGGATGTTCATATGCAGAGGTTACCCAAAATTCACATCTGTCAGAGGTCAATAATTTTCTTATACAGATGTGAGTTTTAAACCTGTAAATACGACAGTTAAAACAGTATAAAAAGAACAACTTAATTTATAAACTGCATAAGGGAAGTAATAATGTACGAAGAGTAAATAATTTGAGGAATTATTAATCAAGGAAAATATGCCAAGCATAAACATAAAAGCTTTTATATTTCTTCCACACAACATAAACCAAGTGTTCTCCATAATTAAATATATTTTCAATGCAATCTTCTCTTTTAAAAGGATACTCCACCATGAAAGTGGAATTAAAGATTTTCCACCAAGTGAAATGCAAAGTCTATTTAGCTTCTGAATAACATTTTCAGAGTCAAGAGAAAGATTTTTAACATTTTGTTGCTGAGTATGGTCATGTTGTCTATTTTATTTCACTTTGAAGAACTCCTTGAATACACATAAACTACATAATTCACTTGAGTTTTGTACACAAACCCTAGAATGAAGAAATCAAAATGGTAAAGGAGTGTCTCCAATGTGGATCTGGATCCAAAAGTGAGTTTATAAACCTAGAAAAGTATAGTTCATAAAATTCAATAAGCTTACGCCAAGTTACGTCAGCTGCAATTCTGAAAACCCACTATTTTCCACAGTGAAGTTTGAAAGAGTTCCAAGTAAGCAAAAATAGTAGAGTATAATATAAATAGGTTTTTAAGCATAATTATAGGATTAACTGGCACTTCTTTGAAAGAGCATAGAAGCATTTAAATATAACTGAAGTACTTTGTGTACATATTATATTGTGTTTATTACTGTTGATGGGCTCAAAGTGACCCTGTATTTTGAATATCTTAAACTTTGATCCTAATACTTGTTTTTATAGTATAATAAAATTATATTTTTTTTGTTTATTCCTTCCTTTACTTTATTTTTTTTCCTCGCTGTTTTAAAATGTCTTCTATGTACCCTGTAAAATACAAGCTTCAGACTGTGAGTAGCTACATTTCTCTTGTTGAAACATGAACTTTGTTGCAATTTAAAGCTTTCTTTAAAGATAATTATCAGTTTGTTAATTTTAGCAGTGTGAAACATTTCTGATTTATAGGTTGTTGGGTTTTTTCATTGTACTTCAGACAAATGAATCAGAATTAAATTTCATTTAGTTCAAACATTCAGGGAAGACTTTTCTTACCTTGTGAATAAGGTCATTAATGATTTAATACTCACATTTTCCAAATTCTTTGTCCAATTCACTTAAATTTTATCTTTCTAATCTATCTCTATTCTGTCTTTCTGTTCTATCTATTCACATAATGGATGGCAATATAAGAAGAGATACATTCTAGGTTTACTCTTGCAGTAGTATATATAAATAACTTGCTCAGCATACTTTAATGTGAATTATGAATATTATATTTATGACTTTTTTTTAGCTATGCATCAGAAACTAAGTAATCAATTAACATATTTCTAAGCAAAACAGTCTGAAACCCTTGGGCATAAAGCTAAATACTGGCCTCGTTTTTCAAATTGTTAAGCTCTGATCACTTTCTGTACAAGAATGAAATGATAGAGTGACAGAGGTCATAAAGCTTCTTCAGGGGATTAGTGTTTCAGAGGCAGCAATGCAGTAACGAATAACTGTTATAGCACTGTAAAACAATAACAGGCTGAAACTTCAGGTGATAACCTGAAGCATTTGTCACAAAGCTGAAAATTTCATAACAGTGAGATAAAGACCTAAAAAAAAAAAATCTATGCATAGACTGCTGCACAGAGAAAAATACTTCCACTGACAATGCTGATGAATGTTTTGTCACTGTGTGTGGGGCAAACTTGAGGGGAAAATCTTTACGTGGAAACTGAATCATAAACATTTTCTCATCGAGATCCTAGGTCATTCTCCTATGACTTTTCCGCAGCAAAGAAAATTGTACTTAGACTACACTAAATAGCTTTTGTGGTGACCACAATTACTAGACTGTGATAAACAGAGTAATCACAGAAGTCAGATTTAATTTTGAAATACTCCTCCTTCTCTCTGCGCTCTCAATGAGCTTCCATGTACTTTCCATATGGGGAGCTGCCTGGCTCTTCATCCATTTCATTGCAGCAGCATTTGATGTTGGATTCTTCCACCTGTGTCTCATGAGGTGTGGTGGCTGTTGTCATGCCACCATGTCTTCTTCTTCAAAGAAGAACAGTTCCAAAGTCAGCTAGCTAATGTGCTGCTCCAGCAACTTGCAGGAAAGGGACAGACCAAATGCATGGCTATTCTGTGGAATGCAGCTGGGGCTTGAAAGCCTGAGAAACACATTAGGGAATGCTGCTTTCTGCACAGGAGACATAGGGATGGTGCCCACGTTACCTGAAACAAAAGCTCTCAAAACCAGAAGTATATTAAAGAGGAAATATTACTTTATTTGACATAAGGTGCTAGGTGGAAATTCACAAATCTAGTACACCTCACCAGAAACATCCCCCCCTTTCCTTATACATGAAAGTTTTTCATTATTCCATCTACCCAGTACATAACTCCACCTAGGCTTACACATTCATTAAGATGGTCAAATAGCTCTTTTACACGTGTGCAAAAAATTTTTTTGCAGCATCTGCAACACACTACTGCACAGGCATGAGTTCCTCAGTGGTCATTTGTATAGGGATACCCTTTCTCACATTATCCTTCTAAAGTATTGATCCTTCTAAACTATTGAGTCATCTCAGGACAGTAAAAGTTTACTATGAGTTTGCCAGCTTGTTGAGGATAAGGATGTTCCTTGAAGTAGCCACAACTCTGTCCTAGTTAATATAGGAGTACATGCTTTGACATATCAGAAAACCTTGAAGTGATTAACTATTTCTTGTTATCCCATCCTTATCACTATCAGCTTGGTGACTATTTTCTCACACAGTAAGAAGGTTGTTAGGAAGCAACCAACATTTTAACTAGCATATGGTTATAAGCAAAGCAGAGGCCTGTTTTTGGTAGCACCCAATACTAGAACCAACAGCTATTCAAATGCACACATGCAGTTTGTGGTTCCCAGGTTCCTTTTACTCAGAGATAGGCCTGACATTGTCCCCCCCATTCTCCTTCATATCTGGTTTAAAGACCTGTGGATCAAACCCACAATCTTCTGTGAAAGAACACTCTTTTGAGAGAGGCATCATCCATTCCTTGTGAACAGGTCTGGTGCCATATACGCTAACCCACTGTCAAAGAATACAAAGTTGTGGTGGTGACACCAGCCCCAGAGCCACTTAGTAACTGATTCTATCCATCTACTCCACTCTGCATCATCACCTGCCACTGGAGGGAGAGATGAAAAGATTATCCCAGAGTCCTTTATCAAGCCTCCCTACTCCCTGAACTCTCTATTGCCTTTGGGGTTTGAGTTGCTGCCTCCTTTGTACCTACATGGAATATCAACAGTGGATAACCCGAGGACCTTACTAACCCAGGAAGTTTCCTGGTGACATCCTTCACCCAGGCTCCAGGAAGACAACAGACCTCTCTCTGAAGAGGGTCAGCCTGGCATATTGCGCCATCTGTCCCCCTCAGAAAGGGGTGCCCCCAACAACTATAACCCTTCAGGTTTTTTTAGCAGGTGTGGTTTTGATCCGAAGGGTATTCTTTTTTGACTGAGAAGGCACCTGTGTGACAGGTGCTCCTTACCTACTTCTTCTCCATTGTGGTCATCTTCAATCAGAGCCTCGTATCTATTACTAAGAGGTACTTTATAGGTTGAGATGGGTAAGGTGGGAGGTCATCTGCTGTCCCAGCTACAAAACTGCTTCCACTCACTCTTTTCTATTACACTTTTGCCTACCCTTTCTTTTACACTTTTGTCTTTGGCCTGCCCAGGTTTGCCTGCAGGGGCTCCTAGACCCTTGCTGCTTTTCTCCCTTTTGCCGCTTCCCTTCCTATTGCTCCTCAGCCTTTCAACCTTCCCTTTCAGCTCTGCAGTTATGCTGAGCAGATTGGTCAGCTGCTCACATCTTATACAGCAGGTGTCACGGTAAAAGGTCCTGGCACTTTCTACAGCCTATGACCTGGACTGCCACATGTTTCTGTGGGAGCTCTGTCTGGGTTCCTACCTCCTTTGCCGCTCCTGCAGTTTCCCAAGCGCACAGCGACCGGTTGCTATGGAGCCTGAGAGCTCGCTTTAGCCGAGGGCGAGGCGTGGTTCCGCCCACGCCAACACGTTGCTGGGTTTTGGCACCGAGCAGTCGCCTTTACCGGCTTCTAAAGTCCTCAAAAGGAGCTCCTTGCCAATCCTTTTGAGGTTGTTTGGGTTTTTTTGGTTTTTTTTTTTTTTTTTTTCCGCGATCCCTTCCCACAGTGCCTCTTACCTCCACTGCAGCTGGTCTCTTCAGCAATACGACCACTACGTTTTCGGCTCGTTTATAGTTGCCGCTGATGGTGCTGGCTCTGCCCACACCGCCTCCACAGCCCAATAGTAATAGTCTCTTACAATAAGTGATAGTCTCTTACAAACTCAAATTTCACAATTAAAACAATGTGGAAGCATACTTGTCAGTCTGGAATCAAACATTCCACTGAAAGTCTGATACAAGAAATAAAAAAAAAAAAATTAATAGATATATAATTATGCTCAGTATAAACAATACACAATATTTAACAGCATCCTTGAATTATTTCATATAGATTTGGATGACTAAAAACAAAAGGTTTTATTCCTGAGGGTATTATTTATAATCTTCTATGAAAAATTACTTTTGGAATTTTTGTTGGCAATGCTAAGTTTTTCTCTTAGTAGGTTAAGTGTAGGCCTTATAGTATATAGTAGGCCTTATAGTAGGCTACTATAATGTCAATAAATACTTACAATGGACTTAATTTTGTTATATGGACTAGGTGTTTGCGAATCCCTGGCTTCTGAAATGTCCTTTTCCGTTACTTTTACAGTATTTTGAAACTACATTTAATGCTTTAAATTGGAACCCCCTGGTGAAATGAGTTAGAAAATGAAGACTTATGGTAGTGTAACTTAATGAAGACAGTCTTATGTAGATCTAATTTTTGTCAAAGTAGCTGCAATTCCAGCTTAAGTTGTGATGAACTCTCAAACCATCTGGTATTCATAACATTTAGGCTGCAATATTAGAAACTTTGATTAACCAATGTATTTGCTTGGACTGAAAAAAAGAAAAAAAACAACTCAAACCTGCTTTACTTCTAAGGGAGACTCAATAATGTCATAGTTGGCACAATTAACACAAGACAGAAAAAAACAAGCTAGAACTTTATGATTATTATTTCTTGATAAAATTCCCTCGAATTACAACAAACCGCTAAAAAGCTTTTCTTTGCTCTGGTTGTCATTATCGATACCATCTCAGCCCCACAGCCACATGGCTATATAACATAACAGACTAACGAGGAGGCTAAGGCTCTTCAGAAATCCATACCAGCCTGTACTAAACTGAAGGCCAGACACTGTAATTGATACTGCTGTATGTCTTACCATACATTGATCCTTTCTAATTGCTTTCCAGTGTTGTCTTAGAAAAGTGTATTTGATTACCTCACTATTTGCAGTGATACAAAACACAGGAAATAGACCTGGAAAGGAACTTGAGGTATCATATAATCAAATTCTCTTCCCTAGGACATAATCAGTTGTAGTCTAGGTATTCCTAACACATTTGCTTTACCTATTAAAAAAAATTAAAACATCAATTACATGGACTCTGAAAGCTCCCTGGACAATGTATTACAAAGCTTAATTACCCTAACTGATATATAGATCCTTACCTTTTTTTACATTTAACTTAAATATCCCTCCTTGCAAATTAAGCCCATTAATTCTGGACCAATGGAATAAAGAACAGTTAATTGTCTTCCTCTTTCCAATTGCTTTTTATTTAAGGGGAGGCTGTTACCTTTTCTCATGGTCTTTAAATCTTCCTCAACATGGAAGTAATATAGAAAGAGATAGCTATGGGGCACTTTCAGAAGTAAATTGCTGAAGAAGTGATGAAGATATTTGGGATTGAGAAGTAAATTTTCTATGCATGACTGAAGACTTTCTTGGTGTAAATGGTTAGGAGATCAAAAATCATGTATACACTTATATCTGTTAAGACAAATTGAGTTATATTTTACTAAAATTCTCAATATATTATAGGGAATCTATCCTCTCTACAGAAGTCTCCTACCACATTAAGCCAATTTGGGATGATGAAATAATATATTGGGTTATTTTATTAGTAGTTTTTAGTATTAGTAGTGTTTTATTATTAGTTGCATTATTAGTAGTATTTCTTATAAGGGAGTAAAATTTATGAAAGCTAATATAGTGAGACAAGTAGAAGGGAATGGTTTTGTTCTATTTCTCATATCAGAATAGTTATTAAAACACCTCAAGTAATAGGTTTGAATGTTCCAGTACAATGAAATTAAAATATTCTAGAAAAATTATGCAAATAAAAGTTGTGAAAAGGAAGGGGATTCCATTGAAGCCAGTACCACAGCTGAACTTCACTAGAGATGATGGTATTTAAATTTTCCTTTTCCAGTTTATTTATCTTTTTGTCTGTCTATTTAGCAGAACTTCAGTGTTTCCTGACATGCAACTTCAGTGACTAACTATGAATATAGAAACAATGAGTGTTTCTGAGGTAAAAATGATGGGCCTTCTAAGCAGACAAATTTCTGCTAAGGACACATGAGTTTCTCTTTGCTTAAATCACATCTAAGTTTGACCTCAAGACTTTTCATCCATAAAAAACTGCCATTGTTGCTGCTTTGCTTTCATTTGATCCACTGACTGTTAAATCTCCCCAGCCTAGCAAAGAAGAGCTATGTGTGAGGTAGACATTAAGACATGAAACTGCAATTCAAAGGAATTCTGAGTATGAATCCCATGGTACTATGGCAGCACTTAAAAGCCTCTGTTCTAGAGAAGGGGAAATGGTAGAATCAAAGATACAGGACAGTGTAATATTATTGTGCCATTCTGTAGACCAAGATCGAAGCAAAACATGTTTGCTCTTCCCCAGAGGCTTAATTCTCTTATAGCTGGGGAACTGATAGTTACAAAAGTCACAAAGGACAGGAAGAAGTACCATAGCATGCTCATCAGGGAAATGCATACAATGATATTTGTATTCCTGGTGCCAATATCCAGTAGGAAGTGAAAAATAACACATGCCACACACTTAGTTATTGTGCTGTTTCCAGAACTAATGCATAAATCAGTGGGCAGGGCACATCAATAAGGGACAGTAATCATTAAGGTGCAATTCTAATCAGACAGGGAACTGTGAAAACATCATGTAGTACTTCACATTGGCTTGCCCTCAATGACATCCCTAACAAATTTACTTCTTTTTGTAGAGACTAACTCCTGAGCCTGTATTTCTAACTTGGAATTTCATCTTTGTGAGTTTTATTTCATTCATAACCTGCACAAGGTTTGCAGCTGTATAGAAGATGACTAAGAAAGTACCCACTTCCAGATATGTCTTGATCTGAAGCACTGCTCTTACTAGAAAACTTGTTTTGTCACCTGAATTGTGATGCAATTGCACAAAGCCTTTGCTTTGTAATTTAGAACCGAAAGTAATTGATTTAATATGATCTTCAAGCACAATATAAACATTGAATAAGAACTGTTGGAAGCCAAACAAATACAAGATTAGGGAATATAATAGAAAACATACCACATTTACACAGTAATTTTTATGACTTTTAAGCAAATTCAACTTCTGGCTCACCCATAGGTTTATCAGAGCCATGGCAAAGGTATATGGGCCACAAAGTTTGGAAAGGTTTGTTTAATTGAAATGTACTGCAATGTAAGAGACTTTGAAGCCCTGTCGAAGACTCCCTCACAACAGATTGAAGTATTATGCACAAGAATTTCATTCACAAATGGCTGCAAATCTTGGTCATGGAACCTGAATGGGAAATATCTGAGATGATTGTCGGACAGCTGAGAGCAGATGTAATTGCAGTTCTTCTGGAGCGGCCAGTGCCCAGGCACTGACAGGAGAGGCCGGGGCTGCCCTGTACTGGACACAGCCAGTTCCAGCTGGTTCCAGCTGGCTGCGACTAACTGACCCATAGCAGAGCACAGCTGAACCCCGCAGCCACAGTGTGGGTGCCTTGAGGAAAACATATGTAAAAAAAGACTGCAAATATCACAGGGAGAGAGCAGGGGTGAGGGAGGTGCAAAAAAAATGTGAGAAACGGGAGGGAACACCAAGGGGATGAAAGGAGGAAGAGGAACAAGGATTCAGTGCAAAGGGAGGGAGGAGGACAGAGGTGCAGAGAAGAGCTGCTGCTACCTGATCACAATGCCTCTTTGCACCACTAGAGGTGCAGGGATATAAAAGGAGCGGGGGGACACACAAGAGATACCTGGAATGATGAAGAGCCTGGGAAAGAGGGAGGAAAGGTGCTTTCTCCAAGCGTATCATCTTTGTTTCTCTTTTTGTGGTTTTTGTTTCCCAATGCCCAAATCGGAAATTGAACATTTATCTTAATTGACAGCAAATAAAACTGTTTTCCCAAAGTTGAACCTGTTTTGCTTTCTCATTCCTGTTTTTCCCATTTTCTTCCCTGTCTTGCTGAAGAGCCAGCATAAGCAAGCAGCCAGGTGGGGAGTTTGGCTGTTAGTCGAGGCTTACCTGCCACCTGCACAAACTCACACAGTATTTGTGTAGAGCAGGCCAAGAAAATAAAATAATTTCAGTGAATTAAACTACTATAAACTACTGATATTGTGAGAAATGCTCGCTGATGTATGTAAAGTGGACAAAGTCTTTGAAGCAAAGATAAAAAATTAATTAAAACAAATTATTCAGTTGAGTTGGGTTCCACTCACCCTCCCCCCCCAAAAAAAAAAAAAATAATAAAAAAAAGGCACACACAGTTACAAAACTTCAGGCAGATGGTCCACCCAGGCCATAAATGTCAGAAAGACCAAGTCACCATAGACCCAGCATCACAACTGGCTCCAAAAGGAAAAGCAGATAGGTCATTGTTGTGGATGACTCTACTGAGGGGGGCAGAGGGGCCAATATTCCGTCCTGACCCACTTCACAGGGAAGTCTGCTGCCTCCCTGGAGCATGGGTTAGGGATGTGTTGGACAACTTCTTGCCCTAGTAAACCCCTATTACACCCTTTCAGTATTTCAGGTGGGTAGTGATGAAGTGGGTAGAAGGAGCCCAAAATCAACTAAAAGATATTTTAGAGCCTTGAGAGAGCTAGTTAAGGGATCAGGAATGAAAGTTGTGTTCTTCTCTATCCCTTCAGTGGCAATCATTAATGAGAAAATTAACAGGAAGAGGCAACAGGTCAACTTGTGGCGCTGGGCAGGGCTTTGGGTTTTTTGACCATAGGCTGCTATTATAGGCATCTGGCCTGCTGGTGGCAGGTGGGATGCACCTGTCCAAGAGAGGGAAAAGAATTTTGGGACAGGAATTAGCAGGCTTATTGGCAGGGCATTAAATTAGATACGAGGAGGTAAGGGGGAATAACTGGGCCTGTCAGGATTAAATCCAAGGGAAGCCTGCCAGGGCTTGAAGGATGGTGGACTAGTGAGGACTCTTGCTTTGCCATTTCATTTGAGAGGAGGGAGAGACATTTAGAAATCATGGAAGCACCTGAGAAGCATCTGGTAGGAAATGGGGCCCACACTCACATAAAGGTGTTGGAATCTGAAGTGCATCTATCCCAATGCCCAAAGTATGAGCAACAAACAGGGGGAGCTCAAAGCCACAATGCACCAGAGAAAACTATGACATAGTGGCTATCACAGAAACATGGTGGGATGCCTCACATGACTGGAGTACCACAATCAATGGCTACAAGCTCTTCAGTAGGGATAGACAGAAATGGAGAGGTAGTGGAGTGGCACTTCATGTTAGAGAATGCTATGAGAGCTCAGAAATCAGGTATAGTGATGATGGGGTTGAGAGTGTTTGGTTTAAAATTAAGGGCCAATAAAGCTGATACTGCTGTGCAAGTCTGCTATAGACCTACCAACCAAAGCAGTGAGGTGGATGAAGCTTTCCATGAGCAGTTGGGGGAAATCTTGCAATCACTTGCCATTGTTCCTGTGGGGAACTTTAACCTCCTGGGTATCTGCTGGGAATACAACACAGAAGAGAGGAAACAATCCAGGATGTTCCAGGAATATGTGGAGGATAACTTCCTCACACAGCTGGTGAGCTGACCAGGGAAGCTGCCCCCCCTGAACCTGCTTCTTGTGAACAAGGAAGAACTTGTAGGGATAGTAAAGGTTAGAAGCCATCTAGGGCACAATGATCATGAGATGATTGATTTTTTGATTCTTGGAGAAACAAGGAGAGGGGTTAGTAAAACTGCCACCTTAGACTTCTGGAGGATAAACTTTGACATTTTCAGCAGACTGCTTGACAAAATCCCTTGGGAGGCTGCCCTGAAGGATATAGGAGTCCAGGAAGGCTGGACATACTTCAAGAGGGAAATCTTAAAGGCACAGGAACAGGCTGTCCCCATGTGCAGAAAAACAAGTAGGTGGGGAAGGAGACTAGCCTGGCTAAATAGAGACCTTTGACTGGATCTCAAGAACAAAAGGAGAGTTTATGACCTTTAGAAGGGTGGTCAGGTCTCTCATGAAGACTATAAAGATGTAGTGGAGCTATGCAGGGAGAAAATTAGGAAAGCCAAAACACAGCTAGAGCTAAACCTAGCTACAGCTGTTGAGGATAACAAAAAATGTTTCTATAAATTCATTAACAACAAAAGGAGGATTAGGGAAAATCTCTCTCCCTTGTTGGATACAGAGGGAAACATAGTCACAAAGGATGAGGAAAAGGCTGAGGTGCTCAATGCCTACTTTGCCTCAGTCTTTAACAGTGGAACTAGCTGTTCCCTGGATATCCAGCCTCATGAGCTAGGAGACAGGGATGGGAAGTAGAATGAGTTTATCACAATTAAAGAGTGATCAGTGACCTGCTACACCGTTTGAATGCATGCAAGTCTATGGAACCAGATGGCTTACACCCAAGAGTGCTGAAAGTGTTGGCAGACATGTTTGCCAAGCCACTTTCCATTATTTACTTGAAGTCATGGCTAACTGGAGCGGTCCCAACGGACAGAAGGGTAGCAAATATAACACCCGTCCACAAGAGAGGCAGAAAGGAGGATCCGAGAAACTATAGATCTGTCAGTCTGATCTCAGAATCAGGGAAGTTCATGGAGCAGATCATCTTGAGTGCCATTACAAGCCATATAATGGACAAACAGGGCATCAGGCCTAGTCAGCATGTGTTTCTGAAAGGCAGGTCCTGCCTGACGAACCTGATATTCTATGACAAGATGATCCAATTATTGGACAAGGGAAAAGCTGTGGATCTTGTCTACCTAGACTTTCAAAAAGCATTTAACATTGCTCCCCATAGAATTGTCATGGAAAAACTAGCTGCTCGTGGCCTTGATGAGTATACGATCTGCTGGATCAAGCACTGGATGGATGGACGGTCCCAAAGAATGGTGGTCCATGAAGTTAAATACAGCTCGCAGCCAGTCACAGATGGTGTTCATCAGGGCTCAGTGTTGGGCCACTTCTGTTTAACATCTTTATTGATGATCGTGATAAAGATGGACTGTATCATCAGTACGTTCACAGATGACACCAAGTTAGGCGGGAGGATAGGGAAGCTCTACAGAGAGACTTGGTTAGATTGTATCAATAGGCCAACATTAACAGTATGAGCCAAGAACCAGGTCCTGCACTTGGGCCAAAATAACCTCATGCATTGCTACAGGCTTGGGGAAGTGTGGCTGGAAAGCTGCCTGGCAGAAAAGGACCTGGGGGTTCTAATTGACAAGTGGCTGAATATGAGCCAGCAGTGTGCCCAGGTGGCCGAGAAAGCCAATGGCATCCTGGCTTGTATTAGAAATAGTGAGACCAGCAGAAGTAAGAAGGTGATTGTCCCCCTGTACTCAGAATTGGTGAAGCCACATCTTGAGCATTGTGTCCAGTTTTGGGCACCTCAATACAAGAGAGATATCGAGGTGCTGGAGCGAGTGAAGAGGGGTGCAATGAAGCTGGTGAAGAGTCTGGAGAATAAATCTTATGAAGAGTGATTGAAGGAGCTGGGACTGTTTAGTCTGAGGAAGAGGAGGCTGAGGGGAGACCTCATCACTCTCTACAACTACTTGAAAGGACATTGTAGAGAGGTTGGTGCTGGTCTCTCCTCACAGGTAATTAGCAATAAAACAAGAAGGAATTACTTCAAGCTGCAATGGGTAGGTTTAGATTGGACATTAGGAAAAATTCTTCAGAGAAAGAGTGGTCAGACACTGGAATAGGCTGCCCAGAGAGGTGGTTGAGTCACCATCCCTGAATGTGTTGAAGAGTTGCTTAGATGTGGTATTGGGGGATATGGGATAGCGGAGAACTTTGTAGAGTGGGGTTAATGGTTGGACTCAATCATCCCAAGGGACTTTTCCAACCTGAATGATTCTATGATTCTATGATAAAGGCAGTATCATAGTGATAATGAAGATGATGATACAAAGTTTATTTTACATAAAATAATTTGAAGAACTAATTAATGTATTCATTTTCTGTTTGGAGATTTTACTCATTTGTTCCTTCAGTTTGGTTTGAACACTTGCAGTCTCACTTGGAATCTATGAAGAAAAGCTGTACATTTTATCCTATTTCACTTGCCTAAATTAAAGTGGAGATGGTGAGACCCAAAGAAAGATTTTGTGTTAATGTTTTTCCACAGTTTATAACATATAGTAGTGTATTTTTTTGGTTGTTAAGAAATCACTTTACTGCTTATATTATTAGTTCTGACAGCATGCATTATTTAGGCATAATTTTTTTTTTTACATGAATATTTCTTTTTTCTAAGAGGTGAAACAATTTCATTTAAAAAAATAAATGTATGAAGTACTAAAAGCAGAAGCCACAGAAAATTCATATGCAAATTAATTTATTTTAGATATGAATGAGTGGATGTGATCAGAAAGACTGTTGAAGGAAGATGTGGTCTGTTCAGAAAGGTGAGAAAGGCCAGAGGTGTATTAGACAGATATGGATTATACTTGATCTTTGTTCTTTGAGTCATTTCATGAGAGCTCAGGTAGACTCTGATGTTAATTAACACTCTGGTGTTAATTAAAACAAACACCAAATATTTGCAAATGTGTCAAGTACTTCTTCAGTCAAGGAGTAGAGATTTACTTCTGAACCTGGTTTGAAGGCTTTGGTTCTTACAGCAAGAGGTGTCAGCTAGAGGAAGGGCCTGTTTGGAGAAGTGTAGAGAGGCAGAAATTATTGTTTCCCTAAAATGAGACTGGGTTGTTGTTTACCCACATGGTTCAAATGTAGTAGAGACCAAATAGAAATCTTGGCACATAATTATGGAAAAAATATCACAAACAAAACTTTGTGTTTGGCTTGGGATGCAGTTGAACTCAGTCAGATATCATCCATCAGGCCTGGCTTGACCTCCACATGCATGGATTTACTTAAATATTTTCCAAACAAGTTCAGAACTGTTAGCTGAAACCACAGTCCAGTGATTTCTCTGATGCTGTATTAAATTTGGTCTGTTTCAGCTACAGTTGACAGTTGAAGAAATGGTTTATTTGCTACATCATGCTTGCTTGCTACTGCTTCTTGGTACTGAGTTTATTAACCATCCAGATTGCAATTAAGAAATTCAAGATCTGGGGTGAGGATTGGCTTTCCTCTTACTCCTGCTGCTGGAGAGTGCAGAAAGAAAGCTCAGAGTGCAAAATGTCATATCTCCTTGTAAACTACTTCAACTCTGCCAAGTAAGAGCATGCATGCTCTGTAAAGGACAACATTCATGGGATTACCTGTTACTTTCCAGTAACTTGCTCAGTTATCAAAACTATTAACATTGCTCCTTAGTTCCTTATCTGCAAAATGCAGTTAACAGCATTTATTTACTTCGTGGAAATCTTATGAAGATAAAATACTGAAATCGTGTTGGTAGTTCAGATAAGTTTAAAACCAGAATCTGTGACAGAACCTAAGGTAGTTAAATCTTTTCCCAGCAATTCTGCTCTTGCAGTGGGAGGACACTCCAACTGCAAGAAAAACTGCATTTAACAGTATTCTTTTTGTTGCATTTACATCAGTAAGTAAGCAGGCCAGCAACTATTTGGCTGAGAAGCCCATGTGGTATAGCACAGCTATACCCCTATGCTTCCAGGAGCAGTGCAGACATGTCCAGAAAGCTGTTCATGGCTTATGTTAAAATCCAAGTCTGGACTGAGTTGGCCGACCTCCATCAATGCTGTCAATTATCATGTCAAAAGACAGTGGAGATAAAACCCACTCATTTTGACTAAGGTAAGATGATAGTTCGAGAGAGCATTGATCCAAATCCATAACCACAAAAAATATTTGTAGAAAACACAATAAGGACTTAATGGAAAAAAAAACTTTTAATGTTTAATTAATTAAACTTTTGTGACACTGTAAATTGTAATGAGAATTGAGACAGATAATCTTAATTTCCTAAGGATCTGAGATGATTAGAATCTAAACAAACATTAACATTTCAAGAAACTTTTAATAGCAACTTGCTTTAAAACATGAAACTAGAGCATCACATAAGTTTCTGCAAGGTCTCTATGACAGTAGCAAACCCCACTAAATAATGAAGTACTTCAGACAGTGTTTTTTCAGTGATACTCAGCTTTTCAAAGAATTAGTCTTTCCTAACTTAAAAGCTCTCAGAAATCTTCCCTGTAATGAACTAGCCAATTATTGAGGGTGCCCCTGGAAGCAGAGTGTGTTTATAAGAGGTCACCTTCATAACACAAAAATTTTAAAAATTCAAAATCAGTTTGAGTAACAAGAAAGTCTTCAAAAAAATCCCTTATTAAATCTTTGAGTAGAAATTCCTCTCCTTTTCACAGCAACCGACTCACCCCCTCAGGGATAAGGAATATTTGTATGGTAATGAGGAAGAACCAGTTTCCCCAAGGCATTCTCAGTGACAATGTTCTTGTGGTCTGAATTTTCAGAAAAGTGCTCAGTCAAAATAAGTATTGTCCCATATTTATACACCTGAATTTTAAAAATACAACAGTGTCTGGAAATAAACACTGAGAATCCACGTAAGTGCCAGCAGAATAAACATAAGTATAAATTAAAAGCATATATTAATATGATAATGAATAGTTAAAAAAGATAAAACCACAATAATTGAATATATTCTTTGCCTCTCTGTTAAACGTGGAATGGAGAAAGTTCCTGTATTGGAAACCTTTACAGGGAACTTAGAGGAGGTGTGGTGTGCTTCTGAAGGTGAAATGCTAAAATAGAACTTACAAGGAATATTTATGAAATTAAAACCAAATCTTTAGGACCAGATAACATATACCCATGAATTCTAATGGATTAAATGCTTTCTCTTAACTGTAGTGAGTGATATCTTACTTAAATAGCGCTTTTAGATCTGGAGGATTGCAGATGAAATGCCTCTACAAATTGTATTTAAGGGTTTTCCTTCTAGCAAATTATCATCTTCACTTTACAAGTGTCTGATGGGAGAAATAAAGCATGGATAAAGCATCTGCATTTTGGTGCTAGAGTAGTGTATTGAGACAGTAGATGACTGCACAAAAATTGAAGAAAACTTAGTGTGCTGCAGAGTTTACAGATTGAAGAAAAAAAGAAGGAACAACCCTGAAAAATGTAACATGGATGTAACCAAACAGGGATTTTCCACTGAAATAAATAATAATAATGATTAAAAAAAAATACAGTTTTTAATAGAACATATCATAGAATAGGTGTCCTTACAGAACAGATACAGGCCTCTGGAGAGAGAGGATGAGGAAAATGAGGGTGCTGATAAAGCCCCATCTGAGAGTTGCTGAATCAGCCAGCTCCACACAGGCTGCTTCTGTGAAGAGTAAGAGTAAAATCTCTGCCTATGGCAGAGAAGCCATAAGCCTGCATAAGCCTGCTTCCATGGCTTGGAACTAGGTGATCTTTAAGGTCCCTTCCAACTCTTACCATTCTATGATTCTAATATTTCAAGCTGGAAAGGACCTAAAGGATCACTGAGCCCAAACTTGCAGAACTACCTAAATTGAAACTTTATGACTGAGGGTATTGTCCAGATCCTCCTTGAACTATGACATATGAAAAATATTTCCTAAAATGACAGACAAGGATGTTTAGGCTGTTAACAGACATCCCCCAAAGTTTGGGTACAACTTATCACATCCAATGTTCTGATGGCCAAGGCCTGAGCATGGGGAGGAAGGAGGGGAAGAAAAGGGAGAGCATACCACTACATCAGTACCCACAGGAAAAGTTTTAGACAGAGGGAGAACCCTTTGAGTATTCAAAATTCATCTCAGCCGAAGTTGTCTCATCACTCACCTCCCCCACTTTCATTGTTAGTCTTCTTCTCAGCCATTTTTAAAATTTGGAGGTAATGTTAAACTACACAGAATTTTGCTCAGGTATTTGCTGATTACCCACAATTCCTTTTTTGTTTGGTGTTGCTTGGTTTTGGTTTGTGTTTTTTTGTTGTTGTTGTTGTTGTTTTTTGTTTGTTTGTTTGTTTGGGTTTTGTTTTGTTTTGTTTTGACTGAATCATTTTAGCTAATTATTCTATTCTGGAAATGTCATTAAGACCTTCAAAAAATTAAGTTTTAAATGTCTGAAATAATGGCTGAAGGAGGCAAATACTAAGTTAGTTTCAAGAATTATGTTGAGCAGTGTCAAGCTTCTTTGACCCTCTGATAAAATAATAATAATAAAAAAAACCCTTTAGACAAAGTTGCTCATGATAGAGCCCTTGTTACAATAATAACTACAGGCATATTTCCTTTCACTTTCCACACCATTTCTGGTTTTAGAACACTTCATAGAGTGAGTAGCTGTGAAGTTACATAAAGAGTCAGGAAAGAGTCAGCTATTCTCAAAGGAAATTCAATTTTAAGAGAAATCAGAAAGAGTACAGGCAAAAGTAAATAATCTGATGATGGACATAGAAGAATAGAATCATGTGCACTGTGTAAACACTTTGACTATCTTGCTATGTAATAAATATACAGCTGCACATATATTGCTGTCATACAAAAATTTGCAAAGATGTTTATGAAATGTATCACACAATCCATACTATATGTTCATATTAAAATTTTAGTATAAAGTACAGTTCATTTTTTCTCTCATAATAATAATGTATGAACCATGATCAGCTACATGAAATCTCTCTTTAACTTTGCATACACATAACTTCTATTGGGTGACAGATAACAGGCTGATATTAATGTCATATGTGGAAATGAACCTTGCTAAATTCAAAAGGTAGATTGAACTATTTTGAAGACACAGATGTAATTCTCTGAAGATCCTCACATGCTGATTTTCAAAAAATATATTTTTTTTTTTTTTTGCATAAATCAAAACCATCTGTGGAATATTAAATTATAAATTTTCTTTTACATAAATAATTTTTAAAACATGACACCAAGTGTTGGGAGGGGTATTGTCTGTCACAGTAATGTCTTGCTGTGTACCACTTTCACTGTACCCTTTTTTAACCTGAGTGGATTTTCTAAAGTATCCTGACTTGTAATGTCAAGTTACAAATCTTAAAAATTAAGTATGCCGTTGTCTAATGTTTCATACTGAGTTAGTAATAAAAATTCAGCTTCCAGTTAAATTTTTAACATGTTTGCAATTTTCAATGGCTTTTAATATGTTTTCTAAAATAAGTATGTCAATAATTCTTGACTCTTCCAAGCATTTCTCACTGAGGAGATTTGATAGCAATTTTTGTGTGGACTAAGAAATTAGCTGTTTATATCAATTCCTTTGTCCCTAAAGATACTTTACCATTGAATTAATGATCATTATTGTAACCTTAAAAATAAAATAGTTTGCAGTGTTCATTGTTTTACAAAGGCTTCCAATGACCATTATAAATACTGTGAGGAAGTGGATGCCTTTACATTAATATTCAAAACTAAATATCTCACATGAAATATTGAAATATTTTTTCTCCCTCTGATTTCAACTTTGCTAATTTTGTTTCCTGAGCCTCATTGATAAAATGGACAAGGCTAACTTTAGATGCTTTTAGCATAAAAGTACTGAAATGTGTGGACTCAAGTATACCAGTTCATCTAAATCAGGTGGTGTCATGGTTCTGACCAATCAGAAAAGAAAGATCATGACCTCTTCTACACTGGATAAAGTTACCATTTAACTTAATTTTGTGACAAAACCAAGTATTTTCCATAGTATGGGGTATCTTGAGATGATGCTAAATCACCACACTAAAGAAAAGAATAGGGATAATATGAGGGAGGGATCTTTGTATATACTAAGAATAAAAGATCTTCCAATCTTTTTGATCAAATGATTTCCCTGGCATACTAAAATATAGGTCTATTTGACAGGGTCTCTATGGAATGAGACCAGTTTGGTTCCTAATCAGTATAGAGGGTTGGTACCTGGCTGATTTACTAATTTCATTCTTTTGGAATCAGTTTAGACTGTTGGGAATTCAATTCAATTTTTTGTATGATTAATTGTGTCAGGGTGCTTGGAGCCCTGGACAGGCTTTTGTAATAATTTACATCTGATTTAAATAAAAAATTATTAAATATATTTTAAGAACTCTTGAAATCTGGAAGAAAAATTATACCTCTGCTCTAGGGTATGCGTGATTAGACTGATTTTTAAATTATGTCTTTAGTGCAAAGATAGTAGTAAAGTTTAGGTTGAAATGTTTGCTATAGAAATGCTATTTCTTAGCTGCATGATCACTGAATTTAGTGCTATGTCTTCAGGAGCCCTACGCTTGCTTAGTCCTCCTTTCATGCATTTATTACTCCTTCCACTACTTTAAATTGCCTTTTAGTAGGATGTTGCTGCCAAATCAAATATGAATTGGCAAAAATGCATGTACTCAGTTGTATTGGGTCTGGCTGGGATGGGGTTAACTTTGCCCACAGCAACCCATATAGTGGTGTGCTTGGTAGCTGTAACTGGAATGGTGTTGACAGCACAGCGATGTTTTATCAATTGCTGAGCAGTGCTGGTGGAGCGTCCAGGCTGTCACACATGCACACACACACACAGACATGGATGCGCAGGCATGCCAGGAGGCTTTGGGGGAGCAAAAGGCTGTGAGAGGACATAACCGGGACTGCTGACCCAAACTGACCAAAAAGGATATTCCATACAATATGATATCATGCTCAGCAATAAAAGCCAAGGGAAGGGGGAGGAGCGGAGGAGCACAGGGAATTTCATTTTTAAGGTGTTTGTCTTCTGAAGAAACTGAAGTGGCTGGACATCTCCTACTGATGAAAAGTAGAGAATCGGTCATTTTTTTTCTTTCACTTGCTTCTGTGTGTCGCCTTTGCTTTCTTACATTAAACTGCTTTTATCTTACACATGAGATTTTCATCTTATTTTGAGGACATTATAGGACTAGGGGACACAGAACAGGCACATACATTGTTCTGTTCATTAAAACATGTAACCCTTAAAACATCAGAAGCAGCCATTCAAGGTGGGGAGAAACAGAGCATTGCTGAAGATATGGAAATTAAACAGGAGACTTTAAAATCTCTGTTGTGATCTCTCCAGGGAAACCAAATATGTTTGTCAGTCTGTTTCTCACCTCCATCCTTTATATGTGAACTTTCTGACAGCCAGAGGAGACTGATTGTGTAATCTCTTTGCACCTGAATCAACTGAACTAACCAGACTTTTCAATTATTTCATAATTTCCAGCCCATTGAAACCTCATTTTGAATGAATATCAAGTCTGCATCAATCCAGAGAAAATCTAGTTTGTTTCCCTTGCAACTCTAACCCCTTTATGGTTTTTTTAATCATACTTTTGCAAAATCGATCAGTACATACTTTACTCCAGTACAAAAATCCACAGGAAATCCTAGGTAGGTGAATAGAAATTCTGATGAAGAATACAATATTTTGTATCCTCATATAATGTAAAATGTTTATACTGTCTGGTTTGAGGACCAGGGCACCTGCAATTTAATCCCCTGGATGTTAGAAACAGAATACACTCGGTAAAATAAACATATCTCAAGATTTCCTGATTTCATTCACTCAATTATTCTTTCTGTTAACCTTCCATAATTATTTTACTCATGTTCTTAAATATTTTCATTTTTAATAAAAAATGTGCTGACAGTGTAAGGCTACAACTTTTACCCAGTCTTCTTTTATTTATAAGTATGACTCTGGCTGTTATAGATTATATATATAGGCTGTCTGGGTTACAGATCACACCTGCCACCAAAGTCACTCTTGAAGTGATCTGCCCTGGTGTGGATATCATATTTTGAGCTAGAGTAAGACAGTAAGTACCTGAGTTCCAAAAGGAAGTGGGAAAATATCCTAACCTACTTTGCTGATTCTTTAACAATGATTCCCATGAACACATCTCATAGACTAGCACAGTAACGGGTTTGACTCTCCTTTGACTAATTCAGTTTTCATGAAATGGAAATTAGGTCATAAGAAATACGCATGCTCTTTGAAAAGTAGAAATAGTTTAATCTTCACCTACTTTAAAATCAACTGTGGCAGTACATGACCTATAAGATAATGTTTGCTGAAAAATGCTTCAATTTTCTAAATCTACTTTGTGAAATGGAAGCTCTTCCTACTGCCATCTTAAAGAAAAATAATTCCTTGAGGGATTGCTCTAGTTCTTTTTTCCTGTCTGCTAGATACTTTATATTAATATTATACACTTAATCACTTATTTAAAGAAATAATTCTACTTTCTTTTTTTCCTTTAAAGCATTAATAACCTAATATAAAGAGCTAATGTCCTTTATCCACACAGGTAAAGTTCTAGTTGTTCACCATGATTATGTTCTAGAAGCAATTCAGTTGCTGAAAGTATTTTCCCCTTCATATTTAAACTATAAAAAACCTATATCATCTGTATACCAAAAAGAAAAGCCAATGAAAAAAAAAAAAAAAACAACAAAACAAAACAAAACAAAACAAAAAAAAAAAACGAAACCAAGTCTCTGAAACCCTAAAAAACCTCTGGTATCAGAGTTGCCACAGAGAATACAGACTTTTAGATCATTTGTCATCATAATGACTGTACAAATAAGATAACTTTAACAAAAGCTATTTAGCAAATAACTACTGTTAGAGTAGAGGAAACAATATTTAAATATTGGAAGATAGTTGAAGCAAAAACATTCTTACTGATTTTTTTTTTTTTTGATAGAAAGAAAAAGTACTCTGGACTTTTCCTTATTCTGGAAATCATAGAATCCTGGAATATCTCCAAGATATATTCTGAAAAGAATAGAGATACCCATAAACATCACTGAATTCAACTCCCTGCTCCTCACAGAACTACCTAAAACTACACCATATGACTATGAGCATCATCTAGACACTCCTTGAACTCTGACAGGCTTGGTTCCATGACCACTTTTCCTAATGCCCAAAGGTGCATAGAGTAGTTGATATCCCACTTGTGTTAAACTCTATAAAATATTCTCTGATATTCTTCTTTTGTTAACTAGATATCAACTGATGAAGGTAAGATGTATAGTGCACAGAATGCTTTTCAAAATACTCTATCTAATTTGTAATGGTTGTCACCCTACTATTCCAGATCTCATGACTGACAAGTACTCACCTGACCCATTTTTAGAAGAAAAGTGACATTTTGGTAACTGCTACAGTAAGTATTCTAAGGTAGCCATAGACAGTTTTTATAAGAAAAGAGACAATAAGCATAATCCTGTATTGTAAAGTGCTGTTACATATTTATAATAGTTGTCTAAAAATAATTGTGACTCATTAGAAGTTGCACATGTAGCATGATGCATATAACAGATGAAGTACACAAAGACTTGCAAGGTATCTGAGAGTGCCCATATTTTTTCTTTAATTCTTCCACACTACCATCAATCATTTTCACTCTCTTACCTCTTTATATGGGACAATCAGGGTGGGTTTTTTTTATACAATAAGGAATCGCTAGCCAATTAGGGTTTCTGCTGTAAACAAAGATGCCTTGGATTGCATCCTGCATATGTTGTAGCAATAAAACTTAATTATATCTTTTAAGATAGTACCATAAAGGTTGCCATAAGCATTGGATTCACTGACACCATGTATATACTATACAACTCTAAGGACTAGAGATATAACAAATTTTAATTTTTTACTTTTCATTTGCTAAGTCATCAAAGTTGTTTTGAACTATGAGAGTTCTTCTGAATTCTAATTAATAATTCACCATTTTTTTTTCTGACTGATGGATTCTCTGACATTATCATTTAAGCAGAGATACACAATCCCACACTACAGCTTCATGAAGTGTCAGATGATACTTCAGCATAAACATTTACTTCAAGAAGGGTCGAGGAAAAGCACTCATAGAGTACCTAGTTTCATGAAGGCATAATTTTCTAGATTCTGGCTTGACGTTCAGGTTTCTCTACAGCTATCATAGAATCACAGACTACCATGAGTTGTAAAGGGTCTATGAAGGTCCATGCCATAGAGCAACCTAAAAGTTAAACCATATGTCTAAAAGCACTGTCCAAACACTTCTTAAACACTGATAGGCTTGAGGCCATGACCACTTCCCCGAAGAGCTTGTTCCACTGCTTGACCGTTCTCTCAGTTAAGGGCTTTTTCCTGATACCAAAGCTGAACTTTCCTTAGTGCAGCTTTAAACCATTCCCTCATATCATATCACCTGACATCAGAGAGAAAAGCGCCTCTCTCTCCACTCCAGATCATGACAAAGTTGTGGGCATCAGTCTTTACCCCTCAGCCTCCTTTTCTCTAAGCTGAACAAACTTAACTCTGTCCCTCCCCAAAAGTCATGCCTTCTTGTCCTAGTATGATAAAATGCAGTCTGATACTATATATATCAAATAACCCAAATGTAGTAAGAGCTCCAAAGAGACTACACTTCCTTAGAAAATATGCCAAGCACATTCAATATGACAAAACTTATATTAGGGAGATAAACAGAAGGAGAGAAGAATGAGACTGGTAGTCATGAGATCACACAATTCATAAAAGGGCACAAGGCTATCCACATTCACATTTCCATGGCTGCCACAATAATTTGCATACATAACAATTGTCAGATCATAATGACACAATCCTATACATTGTCTTCAGTACAGTTCCTAGATATTCTCAGTGACCTCTTGAAAAAAGGGAGAAAAGAGATGATACTCAACAACCAGAATGACAAAAATGGCAGAAAAAGCCAATTATAGTCACTCTTTCAAGCACTCCATTTCTGCTCTCTCAGTCCTGTTCCTCAAAGGAGAACCAAGATCTGAAAGAAGAGACTAAAATGCAAAATTATCTTTATGTCATATCATAATTGTCCACAACATCCCTGCAAACCTGTCAGTATTTCACACTGCTTCTCCATAAAGACACACATTATATCACCGTCTTCATTGCTGTTCTCATTGCCACATAATCTTTTGCTTTACAGGTGTGAAACCCCTTTTGTCTTTTGTTGTCTAGTCAATTGACATTAATTAAAATAATAAATTATTTTGAACAATAGTCAGAATGCCTTATGTATCTGAAAAGATGAGGGGTAGCTGGAATATAGGACTGGAATACATAGTATGTGAAAATCTAGAATATCCTTTGTGATTATCTTTACTTCATGTAATTTCGACAACACTTGCAGGGGAAAAAATGAGTAGTTTTAGAAAGTTTAGAGGAAGGTGATCCATGCAGAACAGAAGGAATCATAAAGGATCTTTTTCATAGAAATAAACAGGTGAAAAGAGGAAGTAAAGACAATGTGAACAAAAAGGACAAAATGAGAAATATAGAAGCAGCTTATTCCAAACATGGCCTGTCTTGTCAAATTTAAAAAAAAAAGTAATCAATTAAGGTGGATTGAAAACACAATGTAAAAGAACAAACACAACATGCTGTAAAATGGAGGGATATTGCCGTAATCAGATTAGATGATAAAAGAAATATCTGACAAACTCTTTGTCCAAAAAGTGGAGTGTGCAAGATAGTTAACAGAGACTAAAATACAAACAATAGAATTATACCAATATTGGACATTGTCAGTATCTATAACCAAGGAATCTCCTGATGCTGCAGAAATCTTAAAACATAAATACTAAATTCTAAAAAAGTATTCTGCTACACAAGCCACAACAGAATCTATTCCACATCCACTACTTGATTTTTATTGCATATTCTGTATTTCTTTCTACTTTATTTGGATTTATTGATCTTGGCTCAATTATGCCAAGATTTACATTAGCAAAGGATCTGGACCCAAACATTTTACATCTGGCATATGACCAGCATAGGTGAATATTGTAAAATGTAGAAACCTGTCCTGTTCTCATTAAATAGTAAAACTGTCACTGATTTTAACAGAGCAAGGGCATTGTCACAGTTCTTAAAGTTTGCCAACATTATTTCTATGCATAAAAATCACTGGAGTGTGACATAACAGTACCTGTCAGCAATATCATACAATGACTGATATCAGTATGGATTTTTTTACTACAATGTATAGCCAGTCAAAAATAAGTGTCTTTGAATTACATAGACAATTTTTTGGGAGAATGGTATTTTTAAAGTGTTTTTACTATCTATTCTGGAAGTTACCTTTAGAAATCACAAAACAAATGGCTGCTGCTCCATTAAAAAAGCTCTACTTTTATTCTAAGGGAATCACTTTTGTTTCACTCTCAAATTCCTAATGGAGTTTAAAATGAGAATTAATGTTTATTTTCTAGTGTATTCAAAAGCCTAATCAATGATGTCAGCACATCTCAGAAATAGTGTTTCTCTGATATAAACAGTAAAGGAAGCATGGGGCTCTGTTCAGTCAGTCCATCACTGGAGGACTTTTTTATGCTATCAGCTGTGAACCAAGTGAGCTGTAATAAATAGTACAATTAGCGGAAATAAAATAGCACACTGACAAGATTGAGATGATATTGAGCAGGACATTTTGCAAGTGCATAGTCTTTTACCCAAAACGATTAGAATCTGAACAGAAAGAGGAAAACAGCAGTCTGCCCAGAAACTGAAGACATTCCTGGTCAATTAATCTGATTTTAGCTTTGTGTCTTCTAAAGTTCTTTATTTCAATAACAGTGCAGTGTTCTACCTTCTGTGGCTGCCCTTGTATTCATATATTACTGAATGACTGGTTTTGATACATTCCAGCATTCCAAAATGCTTATCAGTTATAATTTAAAGCTCTTAAGACAATCTTTCATACATACTTCTCCCCCTCCATCATTTAATCTTGATAGCTATACATATATATATATATGTAGACCATTATGCCTCCTCCACTGACATTGCTTATGCAGCAGCTGTTTTATATGAATCTCTTTTGTTCTCATAGTCTTTGCTGTCACTTGCACAGCTGTCTTAGTTTTACACTGGCTTTGTTGATTTCAAGTTAATAAGCTTATTTAATTAAGTTGAGAATTTGGATCTAAACCTTTGTGATTAACATAAGACAAATATTTTCCAGGGAGAAATAAATAAAGGTATGTTAGCCTAAACCTTCTTTAAAAATACAATTTAAAACAGAACTTATTGATGACTTACATTTGGAAAACATAAAGAAAAAAAAAAAGGTAGACAATCTACATCTTTTCCTCTACACAGCAAATTTAAAGCATATGTAGAAAAATTCACTAGAGATTCATGCTTTAAATTTGCTGTGTATTTTTACAATACAATTGTATTTTTTGAACATACAAATCATTGTAAACTAAATTTTACTTCATTGTTTTGTAAACTAAAGCATTTCAATTCCCATCATCTTTAAAATACTAGAGATTACAACTTTAACTGCCATTTGAAATAGATTCCTGTGTTTGTTTTAGAATTTTTTCCATTATTCCTAAATTTATAGACCTTTTAAGTTACATATGCAAGTCTCTTAGAAATACTGTACATCAGATTCAGTTTGTGGCACCATTTCCTGAGACATGTGAATATTGTGCAACATTTTCAGGACATTAACAAAATTTAGAAGGTCAGGATACTATTCAAATGACGGTTAAGAAAAACATGATATCCCCATTGATGCACCCCTTAAAAGTATCTAAGAGCCTAACCGAGAATTAAGTTAATGCAGCATGCACTTGATAAATATACCTGCTGGCCATTAAGCCTTTAACACAGCCATGAGTATATTCATTTTCCACCCTATTATGATATTATGAAATTGTCTTAAATTTTACTTTAGTGGATTACAAAGCAAAATATAAAAAGAAATTAAAATATAGCAGATGATGGTTTGGCTTTTAATGCTGAAAAGTATTGATATTCTGATTAAATTTTGTTAATTACTTAACGTTATTTAAAGCACAGAGCAACAGATTTGTACAAAGAACATCATTACTCATACAGTGAGTAATTGGTGAATCTTTCACACTTTATAGTAAGAAAAATATTTTATAAAGGTATATGTAAAGTTTAAAGTATATTCAACCAATATTATGTGAGTACTAAACAAATACCTGGTAATATCAGACATTTATTCTAAAAGAACAGTACAATAAAATACAGAACAAGTCACTAACACTTTTTAGCAAGGTATTCAGTATAACTGGGTTATCAGTTGCCATGGTTTAGCTGGGAAAAAAATAGAAATCAAATTGGTGCATAATGTAATCAAGGGAGAAAATAATTCCTCCTATATCTTAGTTGCTCAGGGATAAACTGATATGATAATTAGCTGGGAGACTAGTATACAGGTAATTGTGTTTACTTGCATAATTGTGACTTTAGTTCTCCAGATTAATGCTAGGATTACTTTGCTTAGTGTATAACTATTACTTCACAGAGAGTATCTGTCAATACCCTCTTTAGATATTTCGTATGAACTCTGTAACCATGACTTCTACTTACTATTTTGTGCAATAAATTGTGCAACTTTGCAACTCACATCAGAGGTGCCTGAGGCTCAGCACCTTTTCTTATTTTATGTGGATCAAAATCAGTCAATCTGTATCTTACAGAGAGAAAGAAGAATGTAGTAAATGATTTTTAAATGATTAAATCTTAAACCAACTTCATGGATCAATGATTGGCATAACTTAAGGTGGATAACGCTGTAAGGTCAGATACACCTAGGCTTCCATATTTATTTTTCTTTCTCTACCAACTCTTGCTGATAACTCTTGCCATCTGGTCTTCTATAGACAATGCTATTAATTTACATCAGCAATGAATTTTGATCTTAAAAAACAATTTTGTGCCTTTTACACTAAGTTTTCAGGAGGAATAATAAACGCTCACGTTTTAGCGCTAGTATGTGATTTAAAAATCTCAGTGCATTGAAATATAAATTACGAAGTTATTTGTTAAAATCTTTGCTGAAGAAAGACTGAAAACCTACTTCTCTTGTATGCATGTTTGGAACAGATTTGGGGCTGAGACAGTGGACATCTGTTTAAAATATCCTGAAGGAGATACAGTTTTCAATAAGGGTTTTGCTTTTTTTTTTTTTTTTCAGTTTGCAATAACAGGGTAATGACTGGAGTTGAATTTATGAAAAGTAAACTGATCCTAAATTATATATAAAAAAAATATGTTCTGAATGTCTGAATAGAGATATGTCAATCCTGTGAATTGTAGATTGTTTTAAATTCTGATACAAACAATAATTATTATGTGTTATCAGCTTAATTCTGTAATCCTAATTCTTCTATTCACACATATTTATGCTTGATATTTCAGAAAGATGACTGCTACAAGATTTCCAGAATATTTCACTATTTCAAGTTACTTGAGAACTTGTTTTTTGAAGATCATCTTTGATTGCATATACATTACTTTGATCAGTTTTGTATTCAGGTAGTAGACCATTTAGAGATTAAAAAGGTTTGGTAAAGCTATGAAAGGTTGACTTGTTCTCACAAACACCTGACAATATGTTTTTCTCGCTTGCAAATTTCTTTTAATGAAGTGATTTATGTCAATGGTGTTAGGAAATATATTTCATACTACAGTATATATGTGAAAATTATGAGAAAATCATAGTTAAAGATTTTAGCTATTAAAGTTAAATACTAACTGTTAAAGAATCATTATTAAAATGAAGTAGCAGTAAGATTCCTTAGAGGCCTGTACTGAATCCAATGTTAATATTTCCAGTAATCATATAAATGATAGAATAGAGAATAAATTCATTGAACCTGCAATAAAAATTACCTGGAGGAGAGGAATATTTTTTGTAAATAAGGATTATAATTTAAAATAATTTAAAGAAAATGGAGAAATGATGTGAAAAAATATAAATTACAGTTAAACAGTGGAAACAAATGACTTATTTTGAAATTAAGAATAGTCATATGCAAAAATGTAGGTTAAGGACAAGTAGCAGTTTCATAGAATTAATATGGGGAAATAATCAAGCTCCACATGAGTCAAACTGCTACTTTACCACCAAAAAAAAAGGCAGACGGTGTATTAGCAGACAACTGAAAAACGTCTACAGGGTACGAAAAGGGAATCTTCTGCTTTACCCTACATTGCTGAGGTCTGTGCCGGGGACCTGCATCCAGATCTGGACACTGCACTTCCTGAAATAGCTCAGTTCATGGATCAAAATGTGAGTAATGTAAATTAGCAATTGTATAGAAAACAGACTGAATGAAGATGGTTTTATAATGGGACTTTATAAAACTTCTAAAATTTAAGACTGAATATGGAAATGTTAATTCTTTCCAACTTCTTCAAAAGCTACTGCAAGAGGGAAGGGAATAATACATTCTTTCTGTTCCTATTTAGTTGGTTTCAATCAGACCAAGAGATAGTCAGGTTACAGTCTAAAAATAGCTTTCTGATGGTAACAATAAATAAACCCTGGAACAGTTTAATATGGGGATACTGTGAGTACCTTTAAAAGGAGGTTAAGTACCCATCTATTGGGTGATTGATAGCTAGAGCTAATATTGCCTTAGATCCAGAAGGCTGACTAAGTCAACCATCCTCATTTATTCTATGTGAGCCATACAGAAACCTACACAGAAGAAAAGTTAACCTAAATGTATTTTAAAAAGCTGGGTGGTGGGAAACAGCAGATGTATTGGCATATACTGTATATAATGGTTCACATTTCATTATGAGATTTTTACACTTCTGGTAGTGCAAACTCCTAGTCTTGGTGCCTTGTTTGAATCTTGTTTGAAATGTATGTTTATATTTACACAACATGCATATAATGATAAAAAAAAAAAGAAAAAAAAAAAAAAAGAAGTAGCTTCTGGAGCTATAGAAGAATAAAACCAATTTGAAAAGACCACTTCCGCTGGCAAAGCAGGTAATGATCAAACACTTATTTATTTGGTAAGTGTTCCATATTCTTACATTTTCCTTTTTTTTTTTTTTTTTTTAAAGCACTGTATTCCATTTAGATTTGAAAATTGATTTATTTCTCCATAGAAAAGTGTTAGACAACTGCATTTCCCTTTTGCTTTATGCCTCTGAGGATTTGGCCCAATCTGAAAATACATATAAATCTTTCCTACAAAACATTTATAACAACCTAAGCAGAAGTTAGGGCCTATGCAACAGTAATTTTCAGATGTTTTTCAAATGCTTCAGATATGAAATAGATAGAAGTGGTGCTAGCAAACAGTTTTATTTCCTTTGTGACATAAAGCCTCCATCCCATGAATAAAAGCCTAGGTCTTTCAAAATGGTAAACTTGCTGAAAAATGCATTGAAGTGTTTTACAGTGATCACCTAAAGGCTTAAAGGAGACAGCATTATAGAGCAAAATAAAAAGGAAACTAGCCAAGCTTAATAGAGAAACTGTGAAAACCTGAAAGTGTAAATTCTGTATTTTGAATGGGCTGTAGGGTAGGAAAAATTTCCTACCATACACTTTTTTCCTTATAATTAGAACAGTAAAGAACAGCAAAACAAACTTATTAACCAACAATCTTTACTTCAAAAGAAAACTCTAAATGTTAAACACTGAAAAAGTTTAGAGTGGGAAAAATAATTTCTTTTTAATTCTGTTTTGCTATTTATTTTGCTACACTTCTACAGAAATGTATAGAATAAGAAATTAACTCATTAGTTCTCACTGGTACTCTTGACCTCTTTGATTAGAAGGAAATAAAAATAAATGGAAGAATATCTTGTAGTTTTCTAAGTCTGAAACTGCTCAGTACCACACTAGATCAGAGTTGTCTTCAACATGTCATGGAATGAGCTATTCGAATTGTCGTTTTCCTACTTGGAATTGTCTGTATTTCAAGTGTGTCTGTGTAGACAACCTAGTACAAGGTAGTTTTGGGTTTGGACAGTGTTCCAGTCAGGGATCTATTCAACTTAAGCAGTAACAGCAAGGTTAAAAAAATAAGGGACTATGGTGTCACTCCTTTAAAAACATTTAATTTTATGTGACATGTATTAAATATATTAAATAGCTGGATTTTTGAACCTAGGTTATTTTCTTTGTTGTTGTTTGTTTGTTTGTTTTTTAGTTTTAGTTGGGCAGTTCTAACCATTCTATGATTCTATGATTCTGAACATTTATTTCAGGGAGGCAAAACAAATAAATTCTAAAAGATAGCTGACAAAGTCCTGAAAGCATTTGAGAGAGAGGGAAGAACATTCTTTCACACTGGGTAAAGTTTTTAATACTGTATTTGATGACTAGTTAAAAAAAAATATGGGAAGAAGAATAATCAAATCTGGAAAAAAAATCACTAAAGTATCATCATTTTTTCTGGAGTTTCCAGCAAAACAATTGAAAAAGATATCTAGTGCAAGACAGGCAAGATGGTGAAAATGAATATATGGGTGCATATTCATCCTATCTAATTTTTGGTGCATAAATAATGTGCAGATTTAAGAACTTACATGCCTAGGGATCTGTACAAAGTCAGATCAGAACTATGGATATGGCAACCAAATTTAATCACCTATTAACATTTTTTAGAGATTTTTTTTCCTTCACATTTATAGGCAATAGTAGTGTTTGATCAATTGATGGATTGATTTCTATTCTTTTCAGTTTACAGTGACTAACAGAATAATTGGACTGCTAGGTAAATATCTAAAACTCCATAATTACTTCCCCTTATTGTAGTTCGGGCAAATAGTAGGTTATTTTAAAAACTGCTGTATTGTCATCTGCTGTCAGAAGTTCCCAAGAAAAAGTCTTAACTCTTGGTTTAATTAATATTCATTATATTTTTTTTTCTCCTTTAAAATATATCATAATTCACAGTTGAAATATGCTCAGGATTGTGCAAAGTGGAAGAATGCTCATCTCCACTTCCTTTGTACTGCTGGAATATAAATGCTAGAGAATACTTCTATAGCACTTTTCATTACAACAACATGTATATTATTATAGAGGTACGTGCTAGATTATTTTACAAATTTATAGATAATTTTACAAGTTTGCCAACTGATAAAGAGGGGAAATCTAATCCCAGTGATATCAAATGGTATTTTCTGCTGGAACAGCAATTTGCCCAAACAAAAGAGAAAGAAGTTGTATCATTCAGTCCTAACTTGACCGACTAATTATAAGATCATAAACATTTAATTCATATTGCCTATGCCTTTCACAGTCTTCTTTCTTCTGATTTTAGACAGTTTCATAATGAAGAGAATAAGACTATTCCCAAGTTTAGAAAATTACGATAAATCATAACTTTCAGTGAATATGATTTAATACATTAGGATTGTAATTAAAGTGATTGCACCTTTCTAAAATTTATTACATTCCATTCTGATTTGATTTTACATTTTCTACCAACATTAACAACTTGACCATTAACCTTTTGGGTGTGACCAAAGTTATATATCTCTCAGTGTTATTTTTTAAAGTAGGAAGATATGAATTTTGAAAAAAATATTCTTACTTCTTGTGAAGACACAAATAACTCAGTAATTTTATATATATATGTATAACATTCCAAATGTCATATTTTCATATTTCAAACAGTCTTTCAGATATTTGTGACAGCTGAAGAAAATAATATTTCAGTAAAGTATGTGATAACTTTAAGTAATGCAGCAAGCATAAAGGAGAAATACGATGCTCTCTATGTCTTGATAATACTGGGTTTCTTTACATGAAAAAAGTCCAATAACAATTTCAACTTTCTTTGCACTGTTCAGTATAAAAAACAGTGAACTAAACTCTATACTTTGAATGAATACAAGTGTCACTAAAGTTGATAGCAATCCTGTTGTGTATGGAAAGGGGATATTTGGCCCTTAGTGTCTGTGAGCAAAGTATTGTGTGGCAGTGACCCACAGCAAGCATGGAAATGACAGCTGGAAGATGAATAGGAGAATATATTGGAAGTGATAATGAGTCTGAAGTGGCCTATTGGCAGAATGTATCTATGGAGAATAAAAATTGAATTACGTTAGATTTAAAATTTTGTCATAACATTTGGTGTTCCTGGAATTTTCTGAAGGCAAAGGCATTTGAGTTTTTTAGACATATTTGTTATTTTATAATTCAGGTGTATGTAAATTTAAATTAGTACAGCTGGACTTCAACATATAAGTAAGTTTAGTGCTGCTAAAATCCACTGTATTGATACTCAGATTAATTTTCATTTAGGATTTTTCTTTTTGTTTTTGTTTTTTGGGTTTTTTTTTTGGTGAAAAGATAACGTAGTGATTTTGTAAAAAGGATTCCCTCCTTGAAAATTAGGTATGTATAAAGATACCTAATACTGTTGAGCATCTGTACCCATCGTATCAATTTCAGTACATTTTGCAACTAAGAAAATTTAATTACTATCAAGAGAAACAGCAATATAAATTTGGATGGGAATGAAAGTCTGTGACTTTTTGTTTCTAGATCTCACACCTCTAAAGAGCAATATTAAATTAAAATTTGCCTTGGGCTTTTACACGCTGATCATAAATCTTAAGAAGAACAGGCATTTCTACTTCACGGATAACTAGGTTAGTCTGCTTTGGGAAGGATATTTCAGAGAAGGCCTTTTAGAACGAGAAGTGGTTTTTTTTGTTTTTTTTTTTGGTTTATTTTAAGTATGGAAGTATAAAGTCCTCCTTGGAAGTCAACTCTATTAAAAATGTAGAATAGATAAAAAGAAACACTCAATCAGTATGAGACTTAAGTTCCTTGAGGGGAAGCATAGACATTAAAGAACTTTGTATCTAGTGAGGCTTTATCTTCTTCTTTAAAGATGAAGTCCTTAAATTCCTTTCTGACCATAAGATCAACACTTCATAAATGTGCTTTTATTTATATATCTGTATTACTCAAATTGCTTTTACTCATTTTTGAGTAATCTTATTTTCTCATAATTACAGTAAATACTGAGAAAAAAATAATTTCACATTTCAGTCATATAAAATTGATGTAGGTACTTGAAAAAAGTGAGCAGAATTTAGACTTGATTAACTTCTGTTATCAGCACATAAAAAAAGAGATAGAAAAACAAACAAAACAACACCGCCCCCAAAACAAAAAGAACAACCAACAAAACCCCCAAACCAAACCCAACCAACCAACCAAAAATAAAAACCAAAAAAAGAAAGCTAGATACTCAGCTTCCGAAGTGTTTTCAGGAAATAATCTCAGTAATAAAATAATTTCCTACAGTAATTATAACATTAGGTCTTTCTGCTTAAAAAAAATAAAATAATCAAAGACTTATAGTAACTGTTACTGCTTTAGCTCTTTCCTATAATTCTGTAATGTATGCTCTTTAATAAAAGAGCTCTGGAATAATATTCCTCTAAACAAATTCAAAAGAAGCTGTAGGGTGCATTCTGAAATCCTTTCAGAATACTAAATACTAAAAACGCAAACCTGGAGCTGCTCTGGATTTGAATGGCTGCAGCTGAGAATAGTATTTTACTTTAAAAGTTATAATTCAATTTTTATGGTATACACCACTATAGTTGTTTATTAGCTACTAAATTATCCTTTTGTTTTGTAGTTTGCCTGTTCAGAAAATATATCTTTTTTCCATTGGCACAGGTTCCACAAATTCATAAAAATAGCAAAGTTTTAAAGTAATAAGTAATTCTAGCAACAAATCTTTAATTTTCTTATCCATTTAAATTTCCTTTGTAAAATGGGAATAATACAATATCTGCTAAATCTGACAAAACAATTTTGTGACTACAAATGTTTTTTAAGGATAAGTGGGTGGAGAGTTGTCCTGGTTTGGGGTAAAATGAACCAA
>VZRU01017666.1:2327-20636 GCA_013398155.1 Pedionomus torquatus | reverse complement strand
TTCATGGGGATGTGGCGTCAGTCGCCTCCCAGACAGCACTGTGCTTTTGTCAAGCTTCTGGTTGTGTGCTGTGGTAAGGGGTATGGCACCTTGGGATGGAGTTGCAAGAATGTCTTAAAGATCTGCTGGCAGCATACCTGCTCAAATCTGGGTGAACTGCTGTATAGGCACTGTCCCAAGTAGGCAGGTTGAAGGCTTCTTGGCTCACAAGCCCTTTGATGAAACTAACCAAATAAAAACGGGCCCTTCTGTTAGTAGAAGGTGGTTGAACAACTTTTCACTGTAGTTGTTGCTTGCTGTTCTGCCTACATCCATTGCAACTGATGATTGATGTTGAGCAAGAATGTAGGAGGACATCTCTTTATCTGAGAAACTTAGTCTTGGTTAAAGTAGCAGGAGGTGTTGTAAGGCTGTATGGAAGAGGGATTGTAATATAAAGGCTCAATAAGCAGAAGGGTTTGTTTGTCACTTGCAAAATCAAGTCCCACAGAAACAGTGGGGCAAAGGGATGAGTAAAGTAGGAGAAAGAAGAGAGTATCCTTGAAACGAAATAAAGGAAAGTCAGAGTAGACTTCTAAGTGGATTCCTTTTAGAAGTCTTGAAGACACTGTAAGTTTAAAAGCTGCATTTCAATGTTACTGTTTAGTTAATTGTACTAGAATTTGTGTGAAGCATGTAAATTGCCAGTAAAACACCAGTCTGCTTCTTCACTAGAAAAATGAACAGAAAACCAGGAAAGATAACAGCTGCTTCTTAACACCACCACAGTTACTTGCTGGAAGTACCTCTGTCCTTACCAAAGGCTGAAAAGGTAGCTGAAATAAGCCTTGTCAGCTGCATTTCATCCCAATTCTACTCTTGAAATATATTATTTTATGCATAATTAAATAAGCATTCTACGGGGTTTTTGCTTTGTGAGATGGTCTGCCTTGTTATGTACAAAGACACCTGCTTACTTATGCTTCTGTTACTGGGTGTGTCATGAAGGGTTGAAGGCAGTTCCTCCATCTGGCTTTCAGCATTGTTTCTTGCTTATTAGGAGATGAGTGTCTAAGTTTTTGGCTTTGAGTTTAAAATTTAGGTTGCTGGACTGTAGTGTGTCTTCTCCATAGGAGAAATGGAGTATGTATACTTCAGAGCTGTATCTCTTTTCGTTCCTTCCTGAAGGCTTTTGCTCCTCCAGACTGCAGGACTCTGGGCTGAAGAAGATTCCCTTCTTGCCTTTGCAGAGCAAGAATTCCCTCAAAGCTCAGGGACTGGTATCTGTTCTAGAAATCGGCATCTAATTACTACAGTGAACCAAGGCTTTATAAGTGTAAAACTCATTTGTGGGAAATTAGTTGAGGTATTGTTTGTGATACCAGTGCTGTGTTTTAAATTGTTTGATGCAAAGTAGAATAACTAAAATTACCCAAAGCAGTGGAATTGAGTGTCACATTATTATGGCTCTGGGCAATCAAAACTTCCAGACACCAGCTTCAGTTTCTGCTTCATAACTTGAAAGCATGAAAGCAAGCGTAATGAATGCATGCTGCTTTTCTCAGGTGGATTTATATAGCATTAGAATTGTGTTATGTCATGGATTAGCTTTTGGATGTTGCACAAAGAAACAAGATAAATTACTTTTTAAGCTGTTATTAATGATTAAGTGTTCTGCCAGTTTCACATCTGGCTTCTCTCAAGTGGTGATTTATAGTTATTCAGATGCCTATTAATTGTATAAGTATAGATGTTACCTAATCATGTCTCAATGTTTTAAAGTAAGTGTAGTAAGAATGTAAGTTATAAGTAGACTTTTACTGTTTCTTATAAAAAGCAGCATATTCTTAACATGTGGAAATCATATTCTTAGCATATAAAAGCTTGATAGTTCTGTACGTTGTGAATTTTAAAATACATTTTTTTCTGTAGATCCTAAGAATGTCAGCTATCACTAAAGTTATATCATCTGAGCCACTAATAGTAGGCAACTGAGTCCTTATTTCTATCCTGAATATTTTAAAACAATATCTTCTGGAAAACATCCAGTGAAACAGCTTTCATCTTCTCTTGAGAGAGAAAACTTACAGGCCACTATAGACAAAACTCCAGCATCTTCATTGGTACAAGCCTAAATCACTTTAGTCGCATAATGAATCCCGAGGAGTCCCAAAATCTTTTGGTAATAGAAAAACAAGCATGGATAGTGCTGTCTTTTGGGGCACTTCTGTAATGTCTCTTCCTGATGACTCAGCAGTAATGCAAATACAGTGACTCTGTTAATTTAGATGGCTTTGATATAAATAGTTCATTCCTTGTAAAGCTTGAGCACTTGTGTTGACATAAGCTGTCTAGGACCTTTCTTTTAATTGAAATGAACTTCAAAAGAGGTAACATCAGTAGTGTAACTACAATTAGCTGATCTTCAGTTCTTGTCAGTAAATTTTTAAACACAAGGACATAAGAACTTTTTTTTTTTTTAAAAAAAAAAAGTCCTGTAGCAGTCTGTGCTAGAAACTGAAGGGCACGGTGCCTGCTGTCATCTTATGTGCTCTGTGAACTGAACAGCCTGCCTTTGGCAGGAGGATAATACTATTTCCACTTACGGGATGGCAGTGCAGGGGAAACAAGTAGTGACAGTTCATCTATGTTTGCAGAATGGTCTTTGGCCTATTAATATACATGTTGCCAGTATGGTGAAAATGTGAAAAATTTGGAGAAATAAATCTTTTCCAATATAGCCCTTCTTGGGTTGGATTGTAGTAGAAATAAAGGTATTGATCAGCTCATGGTTCCTCCTGTGATATCTAGTTACTTACTCACTTTTTAATTTCTGTGTAAATCCAAGAACTGTTATCTGCAGTTCTGGAAACCTTAGTACAAAGTGTTTCCTTTGTCAAGGGATTGAATATAGTTCTTGGAAACTCCTGATTTGGAAAGGTGTCACATCAGGAATAGACGCATACACTTGCTGCGGTATCCTTGCTATTAGATATGGTGCATTGGCTGCGAAACATTGGAGCTGGATTCCAGTTTCTGGAAGAGTCTACATGACCTTGATCTGCCTTTTTTCTAGAGTTCTGTTCTAATTTGCTTTAGAGGCTTTATTTTTTTTATGTATCTTTCTGTTTATTTATTATACTGTTTATAGATCATTTTATATACAAAATATATCTAAACATAAAAATAATTATATAACAAATACATTAAAGTTCTCTTACTGTCCTTTAGAACTATTTGAATAGCTACATTAAAGCCTCTAGAACTACAAAACAGTTCTTATTGTTCCTTTCTCACATGGTTGTGAGGACAGCATTGTAAGACCTTAGCCAGAGCTGCCTACTCTTAAAATAGCAGCCTGATTGTATTTTAGGCTTTCACTTGCCTGAAAACAACTTCTACTTAAAAAGTGAAGGCTGGGTTCTGTTGGCACAGAAACATTAGGCCAAGAGACATATTTGACCGTGGTTAAAGCTTCATGAAGAAGTTGAAGTGTGTGCTTGTCTTGTGAACTTCAATTAATTACTACTGCACTTCGGTTAGTAAGGTGAAAAAAGTGGTTAGACTACTCAAGGCCATCCTAACAAAGCATCTTGAACTAGCCTGTGGCTTGTGTTGTGTTTTTTTTTTTTTAAAAAAAAGGCTTGCTTAATGAGATGCACATCCAGTGTGATTTCCTTTGTAGAGCTGCCTGTTCCATTGCTGTGTGGTGATCTAGGAAGATGAAAATTAGTGTGAGGGAAGGGACTGCTCAGAAATGCTCTGCAGCTTGGGGCAGTAGTAGGTGAGCAGCAGTCAGCAGTAGACCTATTAGTAGCTGGCTTCTTATAATTCAGAACTCAGTCCTACCAGTATCTTTGCTAGAAAAAGAATGGTTTAAAAGGTCAGGTAGCGAACAATCTTAAATAGGTGTTGTGGTCTAGGTTTGATGCATGGATCATCAAGTTCATATAAATAAAATTGATACCTATGGGATCACTCTTAGAAACCCCATACATGACTGGAGGGTAATTGCACACTGGATCGCTGAAGATGTTTTATAGCTTGTTTGGTACAGCCGCAGTTGGCCTAAGCTTAGTGACAGTAAGATCTCTGGCTAATTTAGTCTGACCTACTTATGTGGGTATACAAAGAATTTCAAGTGACTTCTTCAAAGCCTTCACAGAGAATTGGTAGCTGTTTAGCTTTGTCGTGGGCAAACTTTAGTAGGTTTTGGCTTTCTTTTAAACTTGTTGGAGTGGAATCATGGGTGCTTTGAAATCTATAGGGAATGAATGTCTTCTGCAGACCATAACAGAATTTTATCTTGTTAGGAAAATGATACATGAGCAGCAAACACTTGACACAATGAATTTCTTATTGGGGAAAACAGGACTTTTATAGGACTTCTAATACTGTTACGTTAATCAAGGTTAATGCCACAGTGATTTCCTGACTTCTCTGTATCTTTTCTTTGTGGTGCACTCTGTCAATTATGAAAGAAACTAACTTTTTTTTTATCCTCTTTTTCCATGTGGCTTTTTGAATGGAAAACAATGATGGCCCACTTGAACAGTACGGTAAGAGAAGGGAGGAGGGTTTAATTTTTTTCCCTGACTTCAGTAACTTGCTTTCTTTTTGCCTCAGCACTATTATGACCTTGCCTGCACCTGAAGAGCATACTGTGAGCCTCCAGGAGTGATGTATAGTAGTATTTATGTGTCTGAGGTTAAGGTGACCAAGCTTTAGCTCCTTCAGAATGTCTCCTAAAGTAATCATCACAGAATTAAAGGGGCTGCATTGTTTTTTCTCCTATACCCTTTGCTAAGGAGATCAGATTAATCTCGTTCTTGTTCATAGCAACAATACTGGTATATAACTGAACTACCTGGCTTATTTTTAACTAGCTTTAATTTAGATAATAAATGGTACAATATAACTCTCAACTTCTCTTTACAGCCCTGCAGTTCATTCCTGAAACTGGGAGTGGAAACTTTATGCCTGTTACACTGTGAATCATAATGTTATGGAAGACTTGCTCTTCTGTGTAGACCAAAGACAAACTGTATAGTTATAGTTCAATTCTCGTGTGTGGAAACTTCAAAAGGTTCACTGCCTGGAGGCACTTAAAGCTGGATAACCATCTCAAGTGGGAAGGTTCCAAACTTACCTCCCTGGTCAGCAGGTGAAAGTTGCTGCTGCAGTGCTGCTGGGGTGTGAACTCATGATTCTTCAGCTTGTGCAGCCTGAGCTTGAAGTGGTCCATAGTCTATAGTATATTATTGTTTATATTCTAATGGCAGCTGAATTAAGAAAAAGGCCAGATTGAGAGTTTTAGTGGTGACTTCTGTTTTGAAAGGTTAAATCAAATCAAAGTTGTAATTGTTTCATAGATTCAAAAAAAATCAATACATTTAGAGCCTTAAATACTTTTTCTGGAACTATAATTGTTTAAATGAGACTCCAGAAGTTACTGTAAAAACCTTACTGTGTACTTGTACTGCCTGTCCAGTTACCTTTTGCAGTCTGCTTTCATGTTGTTACACTAACATAAGTTATCTTGCTGTCTTATTGTGCACATAATCATGATTATGAGACTACACAGTTGTTTCTGGTCCTCATTATTCTTTAGAACTGCTTCAATACCTAATTAAAGTTTATGAAACAATATCCTGTGCATTGCTGACTTCAGTTCCTGGGGATGTTCTTGTTCTGTTGCAATATATCTTGAGTGCAAGTGGTACTATAGGTATATTTTTTTCTGCTGTTTTAACTGTAGCTGCACAGGGTAAATACCATGTAGCCATGCAATGCTTCTCAGTTATGGCAGGTTATCTCTGATGTGCTTGAGAGTCTTTAACCATTGCAGATATCAATTTTTCCATCAGTAAGAATTTAGTAAACAAATTTATTGCACTCTTCAAAATATTCCTATTAATAAATCTGGGGTTTGACCAATGCACATTGTGTAGACACTTGCAGAAATACATTGTTTTCATATTGCACTAGGTTAAACAGGTTAAACTATTAAAATAGCATGTACAACTTAACTAAAAGAAGTATAAAAGTGAGTTTGTTTCATATGTTGCAACCCAATCTGCTGGAAAGAAGTGTGGCTTTTAATCTTACTGTAGTGTTACAAGCTGGTATCCAGACTGGCAAGAGTATCTTGGAATTAAAATTACAAGAAACTTAAATATCCCCTGACAATTCCAAATTACTGTAATATCTGCAGTGTTACACATTCTTTTGACACTTTTGCTAATTGTGTAATTGGTATCTGCAAAGCTTTTTCTTGCAAGGTGCATCTCTTGCTGCATCTAGCCTAGTTACTTCTAAGCATCTTTAATTTTCCATTAGAGGAAACTGATGCAAGTGCTGCATGCATCTTCTGTAGAAAGAATTCTACTGGAAGCTTGTTACTCATAGCAGTACTGGAAATCAGACTTCTGATGCTGTTTTTCTCAGTTCCATAGAATCATAGAATGGTTAGAGTTGGAAGGGACCTCAGATCTAGTTGCAATATGCCTGCCATGGAGCTTAGAGTCTTAGGCAATACCTATCAAATTGAGCTCATCAGTTTTTTGGAGCTGATTCTTTCCAGTTCTTGACTCTGTACACAACAGTACCTGGCTCATCTATTCTTACATGTGTCTAATTGCTGAGCTTTAGGTAGTCACTAAGTTATTTCAGCAATTGCAGATGAAGCTCTAGATCACAATCTGGTTGCATGCTGCTGTTTTTCTGAAGAAATGGCATAAGCACTTCGAAAAGAGTTGCTGAGCATGTCTTCATTCTCAGCATAACATGAGAACAGTTCCAGTTCTTCACTTCAGCAAGTCCTAGTGTTTTCATTACATTCTGGGAAGCCTTATTTGAAGGCGATAAATGCTAATTCCCTGCACAGAAGTGAACTGTAAATCTGAGATTATGACTATACCAACAGGCTGCTTAATGATGATGGAGGTATAATTAAACTAAATGGCATTTCAATAGGCTTGTAATAGTTCCTCTCCAGTCTACAGGAAGATTTGGAGTTGGTTCCCTATCCTTCCCTCCTGAAGACTAGATTCTGCTAAAAAAAGGGTTTAGTTGTCTCCCTTACATCAAAAGTAGTCCCTGTCTTGTCTTGGAATTTTGCCCTTAACCCTGTCCTCTGAAACTTTGTGTGGCTAAGGAAGAACTGTAAGAACTACACTATTAACTACAAGAATACTGCAGGAGGTCTGTGTTTCTATGTAATTTTATTTTCCTTTTCTTTATAGCACTTCTGGGGGCCAGTTGCTAACTGGGGACTTCCTGTTGCTGCTATTAATGACATGAAGAAATCTCCAGAAATCATTAGTGGCCGAATGACATTTGGTAAGACCTTCAAGCAGTGAAATGTTATTAGTTGCTTGCAAACTTGTGATCAAAGCAGATATATAGCAAGATCTGGTATCTGTAACTTCAGAGGCCCCTTAAAAAAAAAAAAAAAGTTGTAGAGCTGTCTTTAAGAGTGATTGCCAGTAATTTGAGGAGAGGAAGGCAGTCTTCAGTCTTAGCAGTTTTGATGACCAGACTCGCTCCTAAAGCATAATTTCTTTGGTATCTTGTATTGCCTTATACACTGGTTCAGAATGCATCTATTCACACAACTTTACGCTTAGTCTCTCAAGGTATCATGTTCTTGATACAAAAATATCAACACTGACAAGTGAAGAAATGGTAATGCTTTTGCTACAGGATGCAAAAAGCAGCCGAGGAAGCTTAACTCCTTGCAAAGCAGTTATCCATGAGAGAGTACTGTGACTCTTAATAGAATAGTATGAAATATTCTTTTTAAATGTATAAGCAATGTTTTTCCACCTCTTTGAACATGCATAGTTTTTGCCTAGATGTTTGTCTCGTGTATTTTATTATTCAAATACTTCTCTAGGATCACAAATCTCATAGCTTTATTTGCTTAATTGTGGTATGATGTCTCTTAACTCAGTTATTAATTCTGAGTAATTCTCACCAAAGGAAAAATACCTTTGGGTTAAGGGAATTTAGGGCCTCATGATCACTAGGTTCTGCTTAAAGAAATTCAGTCTTTTAATTGGCTTCCTCAATGGAAGACTAGATAGAAGACTAGTTCAAGTAGTTTCTGGTATAGTGAAACTGTTTTGCAAGTAGTGTTCTGGTGGCAACTACCCAGTTCAGCAAAGTTGAGACTTTCTTAATTTTTACAAGTATATATAAGGTGGTGCATACAAATATATTTTTTCCATCTTCTAGGTTCTGTACTTCTTAAAAAAAAAAAAAAAAAGGCTGTTTTCCTTGGACAATTAATTTCCTGATATTTTTTTCCCCTTGATGTCTGTCAGAGCTTCACAAAATTAATGAGAACTTGGGTTGTGATTTCCTGTATTTAAATACAATTATGATAACAGAGTAAATTGAAATTGTCTCTCATCTTCCTGAGAAATGGGTAACAAAGCTTTACGCATTTGAATGCTCATGATTTCTTGGGGATGGAAACCTCCGTATCTTAAAAAACATTTTAGAATATTCCCAGCAAAAACTATTTAAGTAATTACTATTTTTAAAAATACTCTGTCCTACAAATTGTCAGAATAATTGTATAGGACAGGCTCATCTCTCATTGAGATTAAATCTTATTCTCTGGCTGAGATAGCTTAAGTCATAAACTAAAAAGGCTTCAGTTGCATCACAGGATAAGGAAAAGGAGTTTTTGTGGAAAGCTGCAGCCCTGTAGACTTTGTGTAGCAAAACTGAGCACTGTTGTATATTTTCCTGCATTGGAAAGTTCAAAAGCAGCAAGAAGCATTCTACTTGTTATTGTGTTCCACTAGTATGAAAAAACTAATATGCCTCCATAAAATGCAGATATTAAAAACTAATTAATGATATCTGTCATGTTTCGCAGCACTGTGTTGTTACTCCTTGACTTTCATGAGATTTGCCTACAAAGTGCAGCCAAGGAACTGGCTGCTTTTTGCATGCCACTTGACTAATGAAGTTGCACAACTTATTCAAGGAGGACGACTGATCAAATACAGGCAAGTCACAGTTTAAAAAGGGGAACTCATAAACTGATTCTTGGAATACTGTTAGTAGCTTTTAACTGTAGTGTGAACTGTAGCTTGTTTCATGTATTATGTTGATCAGTCTACATGTGTCTCAGCAATTTCTGAGGTGGAAACATCCATGAAACTGAAAGGGCTGTATGTCAGAAAAAAATCACACAAAACCTTACTGAGCTGACTGTTCTATATATGATCTAGATCCAATTGATTGTGAACAGGGAACAGATTGCAAGCAGTCTCTCATTCCTTGTGTAGCAAGTGGTGCAGTCACTGTCCTAGGTAATCACAACGAGTCAGGATTACAGTTTTCCTCTCTTCTGCTCCAAGAAATTTAAATGAAGCAATGGGAGGACAAAGTCTCCTGAACTATAAATTAAAAAATGAGACTGAGCAAAGCTGTAAGTCGACCTGCCTTTGCATAAATAACTGGCCAAATGCCTTTCATTCCTAAAGCTGTGATAATAAGTCCAGACTCTTATAGCAATTGCAGTTCAGTATTCATTCTTATAAAAGCTGTTCTTCTCTTGACAGGATGGAGAAAAAGAAGTAAATATCTAACTTGAAATAAGCCAGGGAATGTGTTCATTCTGAATTACAACTAAGGAAGACTTGCCATCTACAGTTGCTGTGACAGTTAGGATGAGGATAAAGTAGAAACAACTATTCTGAATATGACCCCACCAAGAATTCTTCTACTTTCTTTTTTTTTTTAATCATGCCTTTTTAAAAGTACTCCTCAGCAATGTAAACCATTGCATTTAAAGTCTTGCTGCCTTACAGGTCCTTAATAACTACCCTTTTAATAACTTCAGTCATCCAAATAAGCAATATTTGAAAACCAACTGTTTTTTATCTAATAGTCTCCAAAAGTGGCCTGTGATGGTTTAACAAAACTTGTTTTCAAATCAATGTGAACAGAGATCAATGAACAGAACTGTTGGTGGTATCTCTGTTCCATGTATTAACATATCCTTAAAAGCCATGTAACTTGGGTGCGTTCATTCCTCTTCTGTCTCTTTTTAACTTAAGCAGTGTCTTGCTAATCTACAAGAACAAATGTGTAGATGGGCAGTCTGGAAGTGACCAGAGCTATCCCTCTTCCCTTACTGCATGCCTTGTCTCAGTAAAGACACTTCCTTAACATCCATTTTTAAGTCGCACATTATTTAAAGAAGACTTGGAAAAGCAAAAGCATAGCACTGAATGAAGGAAGGCAACAAAGTCTAATACTGTTCTTTAAGAAGTTCTAAATGGACTTTATTTTTTTCCTACCGTTTGACTTGTTCTAGATGTATGTAATCCTTGTATAGGCAAAAACTTTTTTGGAGTTGAAGATCTGAAGGACACATGGTGCCCTTCAGCTGTTTCTGACTTCATGACCTGCCTGAAAGCTACAATGATGTAAAAATGACGAAGAATGTATGTGATGGATTTTATTTCGGTGCAGTGTTTTTGAACAATAAACATATTCCAAATGGCAATAAATCCCTTTAACATTTTGAAAACTTTTGTTTATCATACTGTGATACCAGATCCTGAAGTCATATTTTAATATGGAGTGTCATTTTATTACAGTAACAGCACAAAGCAAAATCAGACTGGAAAAGTAAATGTATATACATATTCTTTGAGTATTCTGAGTTCAGGCAAGTATTTTCAGTATCCTAATACTTCTCCCCCCTCTCCTAGAAAGGGAGGTCTGAGTACTTGACTGAGACTGAGTATTCCTGCTGTGATAAGCAGGGTTGAATTCAGGGTTCTCACTATGCGGCTGAGTAAGTACTACATGTTCCAGCAATTATAAAAAAGTCTTGCTTTAATCCAAGGATGATATTGTGTGATGTCTAAATTTTGTAATGGGCATAAGAGAGGCCTACAGAGCATGCCCTGCTTGCTTTGACTAAGCTTTAACCAGTGATGCTTCCTGCAGTCTGTGCAGGCTTCTACAAAAAAGGGAAAAGACTTGAAGGGACAGGGCTCAGTCTGGGATGGAGAACTCAAGCCTGAGGTGGATATTCCACAGCCTGTCAGTCTGCCTAGTGACAAAAAACTTTTATATGGGCAGAGTGCCACCAAGTGGCACCTGTGTCCTTCAGAGCATTATTCAGCAAGCCATTTACATACTGTCTCTTTCTTTAAATAATGGTGTATGGGGAGAACAGCTCAAAGGAGGAAAATCTACACCCTTTTCCTCTTGCAAAATACTGAAACATGTTGATATATAACTATTTTGGGATGGTGCTGGCTGGGATAATCCAAGAAGAGACCATTTTAAAGAGAGACTGATGATTATTATATTGAGAGCTAATGGTTTCCTTCCCCCCACCCCTCTGCCTCAGGTAGCATTGGATGAAAGAATTGGGCTATGCCAGTTTAACTGATTAAGAATAATCCAAAATCTGAGCTCGTCTTTGCATTTGATTGTGAAGATTGGAGGGTGTGTCTGTCTCTACATGTTATTCTGGAATAGCTATTTGATTTTAATTTCACAGCTTGCTTTAATCCCAATAACTTTTCAGCTATAGGATATGTCCTGCTGCTAGAAAACTGCCACCCTGGTCCCATGCGCTGTCCTGTATGTACTGCTCTGGTTCCACTACAGTAAGACTGGGAACCACAGAGTTGTTCCTGTCTTGCTGCAGTGGTTGCTGCTGCAGCATCAGCTGCTGTCTTCTTTCATGTTTTCAAACAGAAAAGAATTTCTCACCTTTCTGAGCAAGTACTGCTAAGGAAAGCAACACCCTTAGGATTTCAGGTGGGAGACAGTATCGGCTAAGCATTCCTTTTTTGATTCCTGCTTCCTTGAGCTTGAGATATCTTGGCCTGCTTCTTCAAGGAGAGACTTAGACTGTAACTTACTATGGCATTAAAATAGCCTCTTCTGCTGTTGTAAGATTAAATGTCCTTGATTTGGAAGCTTGCTGATTTGTGATGCAAATGTAGAGGTCATGTGGTAGCACAGTAATAAATGGGCAGAAAGTAATAACCATAATTCTGGAGTCAGAAGAGAAGAAATTACTTGCAAGGCTTCTTTAATGAGGGTAATAACAGCTACCTGTGGTGAATTTTATTCCACCTCCCACAACTGTCTCATGTTACATAATCATTTCAGCTAATGCTGCTGTGTATAGTATATTATTTTTTCTGTTGTAGGTGTTTTTTTTTTTTCATTTTGCTTCTCTGTCTGCTGCATGAAGAGGTGAGCTTTCCCTACTCTACAGGCAGTAAAAACTCTTAGCCGTGCTATTGCAAATACAGCCCATCAGCTCTCATGGGACACACATTCTTAATAAAATGTAGTTTTCCACAGCATTGTGGGTTATCTTTTGTTCTCTGTACAAAGCACAATGGTGCCATCTGAGCAAGGACAACAGCATAAAGAACTGAGGGGGGAAAAAAGGGACAAAAAAATAAAAAGTCTCAGGAAGTTTACAGACTTGAGAGAAGGCAGCAAGAAAGGGAGAGTTTGCTTCTTAGGAACAAGACTGGTTTTGATGTTGAAATACAGTGTTCAGAAAATTCAATCCCAGATTAGGATAGAACAGTTTTCCAGCTATTCCCATGCCTTAAGCCCTGAGCTCTCATATGAATGCTAATACAAGCTGTGTTATGGTCCAACTAATACTTAGGGAGGGCATCAAATGTATCTACTTCAACTGTATGTGTTTCCAGTGTATGTGAACTGGCAGTATTTACACTGCCACAGGTGCAGACACATGGTATTCCTTCACATGCCAGTTACACAAAAGTGAACTGAGTCTAGAAGAGGCGGACTAAAAAAATAAAATAGAGAAGAATTAAAAAAAAAAAAAAAAAAGCCTGCTAGTGTGGTATGTTTGTTGGTAGGCTCAGCACAAAGCACTTTTCTTCATGCTCACATGACAGACTACCAATGCTATAAATGGTAATATAAGAAAGATTCACAAGCACAGCTACCAGCTCTCAGCTTTTCAGCCTGTGTCTCACAGGATACCTTGATCTTGTCTGCATTTGGGGAAAAACAGTGCTGACCGTCAAATGTAATGTCTGCAGTTCTGCTTCCATAGAGCTGGAGTATTTCTGCTATCTTATGCAGAGGCTAAAAAGTTAATTCCCATTGAATAAGACATCGCTGCAAGTTTCACTGTTTTTGTAAAGCAGAAAAGCAAGCAGTCTGATGTTCTAAAATGAGATAATTTCTTTATTAAATAAATTGTCAAGTTTGTTTCTCCCAATCCTTTTCTGCTTTGGCTGATATAATAGCTGCCACTGCACTGTGTTCAGTCACTGTGGTAACCACTTGTAAATAACCAATGTCCATAAAATCAATCCAATAGCAGCCACACGCAGAAATACTGGCTTCCTGGATAACCTGCCCTGAGTGTCATCACTGAGGTCCTGCTCCTTCAAGATCATTGCCTCTCTGTCATGTGACCTAACCCTGACCATGATACTGCTGTCTTTTCCTACTTTTTCTCCTCCTCCATCTCTTCCCACCTCTTTTAACAGTAGGTTTCGAGTAACCATGGCAACAAGCATGGGAATTGTCAGCTTATTCATTTCATCTGAAATCTGGGTCATGTCTTGCTCATTAAGTGAAACTATTGTATGGGGATAACTGGACCAAACTCAGCCCTTGATGCAAGAGAAAGCAGCGCCAGCTACGGCAGTGCTTGCAAGTCCTTATGTGATGGCTGTATAGGTCCACTATTTAGAAATATATAAAGGTACAAAGCAACTACATAATATATTGAAAGTATTTAATAATTTTGAAAGCATTTAACCCATGATTTAACCAGGGGAGAATGTGCTGTAACTTGGCGTCTAGTGGAATTGATTTATAGGATGTTTGGAACAGTCTCATGTCATGCTTCTTGTCGTAGGGTATGTATTAACTGAAGAGGTGCTTTCTCAGAGTGGTATTGAGTGATATAAATGATAGTAGCCTCTCTCATTCTTTGAAGAGGCCATGGTGTTGTGAAATCTTAAAGCTGTATCCTGGCAGGATAAGATACTGATCTTCTCTAAGCAGTCACCGTGCAGTCTGCCTGGATCTGAGATCATGGCTTACACATAGAAAGATCTCCAGATTGTAACTTGTAGCAATGGCAAGGGAATAGCAAGATTGTCTCAGTCTTCACTTGCACATTAGGATAGACAGGACTGTGTTTCCTTGCCCCTGGGGCCACTTAAAATCCTAAAACAATTACTGTATTTGTTGAGGGGGAAGCTGTACAAGGCAACAATTACAGGGTACTTCTGTACATGCTTGATGTTAGGAGTCACCTGGGAGCAAAGCAAAAAGCCAGCAGTGTGACCAGTAATGAGCGTATCAGTTAACCAAGCCTCTGCGATACCTGATCTAAGTGTATGATGCCACAGAGAGATGAGCTCACGAGGCTCTTTCTTACTTCCTTGCACTTGTTGTGTTAGCCATGATGAGCCAATAAAGGCTATTACCTTTGCCTCCAAAGCTTTGCAGTAGCTCCTGGTGTTAACTGTGAACCACAAACACACCTAGTGACTAGGTGCCTGCCAAGCACTCTGGGAAGCAGCTCTTACATCTGCAGTTGGTTTTTGTATGCCTCAGCTCCCTACATCAGAGACCTATGAGTGAGATCACTTGGTGACAGCAAGGAAGCCACTGGATCTGGAAAGGTTTGAGTCACAGCAGAAACAATGGCCAGAAGCTGTAATCCAGCCACCAAGTGTGTGCTCTGCTGAAGAGGCCTGTGTCTCTGGGTGCTGGGCAGGAAGTGTCAGGCAAATTAGATGCAATGGGTTTCCTGAACTGAGGCATAAGAAAGAGGATCATTTTCCAGCTTTTGCTTCCTTACTCCTTTTTGGATTCCCATTATCTGTCACTGTCAGCGATGCAGACTTGTTGAAGGAAGTTCATAGTTGCATTTTTAAGAGCACAGGTTCTTTTCAAAAGACACAAGGGGCATTTGTCCCCACTGAGCTTCATAAGCTGCTGCTTTATTTGATGTGAGATGTTTGCACCAAGCAGCAGGACTGTGGTAATGCCTTATCAAGTAGAATGGGCAAGTCCCCAAAGCAGCTGTATGTTTTCTGTTTTCTACCATGCTCCCAGTGAGTCTCTGTAAGAGATCCTTTACTCACTTTTATTTATCGTTCCACATAACCCTTGGCTTCCACCTTTCAGCAATACTCATTCAAATATGCCATTTCCAAAGGTGAAGAATGCAAAGGTGAGGAGGAATATGGGACATTAGAACCCTAAAGTGCAACCAGAGCAATCATGAAAATCTGATTTTTATGATTATGATGGCTTACAGCTGATAGAGCTATGAGACTGAAGGGAACAGACACTAGTCTTTGTATGTGCCACTGACTACATCAATTCAGCAAGTTGGCTAAATTAATGCATTTTTCAGGAAAGCATGACAGATTTTTCTAGCTAGCTTCAAATTTAGATGTGGATACATGCAAATTAGTGATTATATATACTTATTTATATGTATATATATATATAAAGACTGGTCCTGCCTATATTTATATTAAAAGAGTTAATGGTGAGGTTCCTCACCCTAATTCATCAGACTGAAACTTCAGTGTCTTGTCTGACCTAGTCATCCATGCTTCCTCTGCAGTCACCAGAGAGCAGAAGGCAATCTCTCCCTTACTGAAATAGTTGCCTTAGATAAGATGAGCCGCCCCCTAAAAGTGCCACTCTCTCTCTCCAGAAAACTGCTTTAAATTTTATGTTTAATGTTTTAGCTGCATCTAGTTAAATTTAATAAAAAAAAAGTAAATTTAAAGACTTGAAGAAGGCAGCTATGACTTTAAAAACTCAACAGCTGCTCATTGGAGGTAGCACAGGCGATATGCCCCTGTTACGAAGGTCTTGAACAGATCATCAGGTGGAATCTAATGCCTGCTTGGACATCTCTGAGTCCTGGGACTGCCATGAGGGCAAGTCCAGAGGAGAACATGCTCTGTGGCATCATGCCAGATCCCCACACCTGGACTTTGCAGAAGACTTTTGTGGAGGCAAAACCAGTGACACCTCTTTGGCCTGTTCCCCACCACAGTCTACCACAGTAATTCCTGTGGTAGGAATTCCACTTCAGCATCCAACTTAAACAAAAAAGTACTGCCTTTCTATAGGTGCTGAGGAGGGCAGGCTGGGGAAGAAGAGGCATGCGAGTCTTGTTGCATTGGTCTCAGAGCTATAGAGAGGTGACATACATCCCTTGCAGTACCACAAATAGTGTTAGATCTTTAAAAAAAATATTCCCTGGGGAACCTGGTGTGTAGCAGCTACAGAAAGCAGAGGGTGCATACCCAGAGCCTGCCCCTAGGGTCCTCACCTGGTTAACTGCACATCTTATGCACAGCCTCCCTCAGCCTCTGCATGGACCACCTGCTGTACAGGCCTCCCCTTTTCCCCCTTGCCCCCCCCCAACATGGTGGAATAGGACTGATGACATGGCAATGGTGTTGTACATACAAATACTCTAGAAGCCATCATGGGCACATATTGGAAGCTGAAGGCAGCTGGCAGTCATTCAGGACAGCAGTTTTCCTGCTCCCTGTCTTGCCTTCATATGGAGGTCCTGGGGATGTGGGAGAGAGGATGCACCCCATCAACATAGTCACTGGCAGGATCTTCCAGGAAGCAGTTCTTGATCTGGGGTGGGGAGGCATAGGAACAGCATCTCCTGCTGGCAACCAGTTCCCTTCAGAGCCACCACCAAATGACACTCCTATGTTGACACCTTTAGGCCAGCTGCAGAGAAGGAGGTCACTGATGACCTCTGCTTACCACCTCCTGCCCATGTCAACTGCTAAGCTCCCGAAGCACCCAAGCCAAGCAGATGGCAGCAAGCTCTAGATGGGATGCCATGACCAGCTGGGCCTCTTCTGGCTGGGCATGCCAGGTACCAGAAGATGATTTTTGCACATACACACCCTGATCCCATTTCTTATTTCTCTTTCCCTGTCATGGTCATATTGTTCCCTTACACACACTCTCCTCTCTGCTGAGGGCCTTGCAACATATGGGCCATGCTGCCCAGCTCAGTGGGTGATATTTTGCTCCTGCTGGACTATTTTCACACAGATGTGTCTGCAGGTGTTTTTCCCATTCAGAATTTTGGCCTTGACCTGAATATTTCTGAGATACCAATGGCCTGTCATCAGGCTGGAAAGGTATAGTTTGTGTCCAAGTATTTCACCCAAAAGCCGATGTACAAGGCAAATGGGTAACTGTTCCTAAAAGAATGGGGAGTGGCAGGGGTGAACAGGGTGGGAGCTTACCTCTCACAGCGGAGAGAGAAGGGAAGTTTTCTGTCTTGAAGGGCCTCATCCAGGGCTCTGCTGTTCTGGCTTTTATCAAATTTCACTCACCCAGCAGCAGGTTACACAGCCCTTATCACTCATCTTCCTCTCCCACCCCACCCCATACTGCTGCTCACTGCCACTTTGCAGCCAAGCAGCAGACAGAGCACAGCCTGCTGTTGCTGGATCCTTTCTCCTTAGCTGCCAGCCTTGTTTCCCTTGCAAACCACCCAGGCCAGAGCTGTGGTGCTTGTCTAGGGGCAGGTCACACAGCAGAACCACGTCAAGATGCAGGAACGGCCCAAAGGGTATACAGGGGCAGTGTATGAACAGAGGTGGAAAAGGAAGATTTACGTGGAGTGACCATGTTTGAACAGAGCAGGTAATGGTTGGAGCGTTGCTAGGAACGAGCAGGCCAAGACACAGGGCAGTGTGATGGCCTCTGCCATACCCCTTCTCCCAGGAGCAGAGGTTAATAGTGAGCCATACTGGAAATCTCCACATTAATATATGTGTTACGTTCACCCATGGAAGAAGTCCTTTGCAGTTAATCCCATTTCTCACTGCCCCACCCATTCACATCTGGCAAAACACCAGGTGATGTGCTGGGCATAACAGGAGCCCTGAATTCCAGGAGCCCTGAGGCTGTTTGCTATCGGCTTTGCTGTCAAGCGCTGGAAACCATTGAAGCACCATCTTTAAAGGTATTTGAAAGACATAATGCTGAGGGACATGGTTCAGTGGTGGACTATAGCGTGTTAGGCTAATGATTGGACTTGATGGCCTTAAAGGTCCCTTCCAACCTAGATGATTCTGGATAGCTGGATGACCAAACCCTCGGCCAACCTGCACCATGTCTATGGCACAACCAGGGCTACAGCGGGCACAGGCCGCTGATCAAGAGATGCTTGTGCTCTGGGGGTGAGGCAGCCACTGCCCCAGACCCCCTCCCATCGTGCCCTAACTGCGGTTCTAGCGGTTTAATAAGGGTGTTACC